>NC_051165.1:284184945-284354945 GCF_013339725.1 Rhipicephalus microplus
TTCTTGCTTCACACATGGTGGAACACGGAGATTAGAATTGTCCTCCGCCTAGTGGCGCAAAGTGGGAAACTCGTATTATGCTTTGATTATCCACATCTGATATGTACTATAACATAAAACATTGCATTTACAAAGTGAACCCAGGGCTGATCGCTGAGTTACCGCTGGGTTTAATGAGCTTGTGGAGATAGCTTGCTCGCCGCAGTTTTATAACGCACTGGTTGACCAACATGGCGGTCTTGGTGACGTAAAAGCAGCAGGATCACATCGCGCTTGATCGGCTTCAATATAACAATGATAAGGCCAGAATTTCAAGGTCCTCTATCCATAAACAACGAAATCACTTGCAGGTGATGCACTGATAGCACTAACTCATGACGTCACAAACCTTTCGTGTACTATACGGTTCTCCAGCATGACGTTTTCACTGACGTCAGTGCACGATGTATAATTCTCACTTCTTCACACTCAAGACCTTAGCGATCGTTTGAGATGCGTTGTCAAACCGCCATAATGGTCTAATGTATAGACCACCATAGTTATAGGACGTGACTGCTGTACCGAAGGTAGCGGGTTCGAATCCCGGCCGCGGTGGCCTCTGTTTGATGGAAGTGAAACACTGGAGGCCGCGCCCCGCCACGGTGGTCAAGTGGGTAAGGTACTCGGCTGCTGACCCGCAGGTCGCGGGATCAAATCCCGGCTGTGGCGGCTGCATTTCCGATGGGGGCGGAAATGTTATAGACCCGTGTACTCAGATTTGGGTGCACGTTAAAGAACCCCAGGTAGTCGAAATTTCCGGAGCCCTCCACTACGGCGTCTCTCATAATCATATGGTGGTTTTGGGACGTTAAACCCCACAAATCAATCAACTGAAGGCCGTATGCATATTCAAGTCCGTATAGACGAATTTTCTGGATTTCTCGGTTACGGCGTCTGTTACAATCATAGCGTGGTTTTGGGACGTACAGTCTACAATTAATGTTATTACTGTGTAGTAAAAAAAAAAGAAAGCGAAGCCCGTACTTACGTAAAAAAGAAAATCAAATGTGTTAGCAAAGGCGTACGGTGGCTGTATCAATGTCAACGCGTATTGCTTTCTTATTTGTTAACTCATTTTCTTATTTGCTTTTGTTGTTCCAAGCCGTATATTTTTGTTCACTCGACCCCCCTAAATCATCTGTAATTTTCTCTCGGACGCACATCTCATTACTCGTTCACGGTCATTTATGTCATCCTTGTAGTCACGTAAACGCACTCACGTTGAAAAAAAAGGAAGACAAAACACGAAGAAAAAATGCATGCACTACTACAGTTGTTGGTGGGGAAGAGAAGGCCTGCCTGGATTTCCAACTCAAGCGGAAGCGTGGGCACGCGTTTGGTTGCGCGCAGCTGCGCCTGACGATCAAAGTGTAGCGAGTAGTGACGGCTGCCACGCGGGAGTTAATTCAGCCTGCTCGCGTATCTCACCCTGACCGTGTTCTCCACTCTGTCGCAGACGAGCACAGCTGCGAGGCCGAGGTGAATGTATTCTTCGAGGAACTCGGCACGGGCTCTCCTTCGGACGTCAAGGATGCCGCCGAGGGAGGCGACGATGTCGAACACGAACGCTCCAGTGACACCGAGGTCTCGCTTCACAGGTATGCCAGCCCTTTGCATATGCGTGCATGGCCGACAGCCGATAAGGCTTGATTTGTTGGCGTGCCTCTTCTGGCAGCTGCATTACTGCGCAGCGGCTGCCACGGAAGCTGCTGAGAATTGTTTTTAAAGTGCTGTTTTTGAGGACACCGTTGTGTGCTGCGAAGCTGCGTACGGGTATATAAGCATACGCTGAATGTAACCGTTTCTTCAGTTTGTGTGGAGAACTTCCGATTACATATAAATAGCTCTCCTAGATGGCACGTTAACGAAAGCCCTTTTATAAAATGTCTGCAAGTATTTCGAACAGTTTGCATACAGGTCAGTTAACAAGTTTAGTTGTTCAGTGGTTTAAGCAAACTTGAGGTGAACGCACGATAGCAGTGTCCTCGTTCGTCTCTGTTTGGTCCACTCCTCTATGGTTTTGTGCTACCAGTCAGTCTACAAAAGACGTTACTGGTAGAAAAAAATCACTACCCAAGCACTCCGTGCAGATGGTTAACTAGCGAAGATGAAACGTGTGGCCATAGGCGGACGCAGACACCGCAGTTTAAGCCACAAGCCACTCGAGAAACTCCTGCCGAAAGCGGGCCTTGGCGAACGCTTTCCCGTCATTGCCACATTCTGCCCCTTGTATGTCGTTTCCTGGGCTCACCGTTATCGCTTGCTCGGAAGGGTCGTCAGTTGCTATACGCCATCTATTTTGTGCCCGGGCATCAATCTAACATGAATTTTCTCGTGGATCAGCTTACGACGCGGTTCGTGGAAAGTTGTCTGCTGGTCGGACGTTCGTGCGATCTACGGCCCGTCCATGCATGTGGAAGTTGTAAGCTCAAACTGCTGCGCGCGGGCTCGGCGACACGGCTGTAAAGAGACGAACGACATAACTGACGGCGCAGGCAATGGAGAACTCGTTGCTAGTGGTTTTTTGTTTCGCCTAGACATATAAAGTTTTCGCTGTAATAATTTTATAAAGTGTTTACTCAATCTTGGCGTATAAAATTGCAGCAGTCTTAAATTTCAATATGAGGTAGATATGCAACATGCCCGCAACATTACGTTCTTCGTGGTTTGCAGTCATGTTTCGAATGTCCATCATGATGCGTTGGTCCGTATCGACCAGAATAATATGTGCATCCTTTTAACCTGTTTCCCTGTGGGAAGTACACGTTCCTAAGGGCTATTGCTTTGGGATGTTTCTGTTGAATCTAGATGACTCTAATAAATCAATCAGTCCGTCAATGAAATCTATCCAGTGGCTGTAAGAGCACGGCCGCTGGATAAAAAACGAGGTTTTTTTTATCCAGCGGCCATGGTAAGAGTGGCTCAGGAAACAAAAAGCCGTACGCTTAGCTTGCATGAAGCAACTCCACCAACGCGAGCGCGATTTCGCCTCTCGCTTTCATTAAGACACCTGTTTTCCCCGACCAGCACAGGCGAGGAACCAGTCACGCTGATTATCCTGACCAGTGTGTGTTAAAGGCAGCCAGTTGTTTTCTTGTCCTCTATACTTGACGTACACGTGCGACTAGCGTGCAGTTGTCGTCATTGTGTTTCCGAGACCGGGGCTATCGCGAATACGCATTCTTTCCTAAATATTTTGCCGCTTCAACCGGGCAGCAACCTTGACCACTATAGTATCACCTTATTAAGTATTGAAACCGTGTTTTTATTTTGCCTTTGCATTTTAATAAATTCTATACTGGGGTCACTGGTGGTCGCGAAACCTTTTTTTGTCGTACTTAAAACGCATAACGTGTCGAAGTAGCTTCTTGTTAATAGCACGGGGATAAGGGCAGGGTCAGTTTTGATGGAGCATATCTTAGTTCGTTATCTCATCATGTTTCCGCGAAAAAAGAAAAGCGCCTCTTCAGTTGATGCTATATATAGTCAACAAGGGACACGTGTGTCAGTCGCAACAAATGGCTGCGAAGTATTGTTGGCAGCGCCACAGCGGCAGGAATAGTGTTCATGAGCCTCCTTTGAAGCTTCGCCGCAATTGTCATCACCTGATGACGTGAAAGCATGGCACATCGCTCTAACGGGCTCAAACTGTCGCTCATTAGGCACTTTTAGTTGGGCGTACGTAACGAGCCTTCGTACGTGGCACGATACATTGCGTACGCTGCATGCGAAGCGCTCAACGACACTTTTATTGGTTCACCGTATTGACCGTACTGAGATATGTCTGGTTCAACTAGACGTATGTTCTTAGAAATAAAACAGTTTTTGGGTGCTTTTTAGCGCCCTCATGCGGGAGCAGCGCAACATCGTCCCTCAAAGTAAAATATACTCGATTTGGGCCGGCTTTGTTGCTCTCTGCGTTTGACGCCGTCGCTGCAGTTTTGCTATCTGGTTCCTATTTCAATCGAGATATTGCGTCACGCTACGTAGGGTTCGGCTCGTCACGTTTACGCACGCTGCGTTTTTTTTTCCTTTATTTCGGGCCTACACGCGCATCTCTGGAATCAATGCGTTGCGTACTGCACATACGCAGTTCTCTCCCGTGGCAGCGCTGCGTAGGTGGGCTCGTTACATACGCCCAACTAAAAGTGTCTATTATAATGACAACGCCGACACGTCTGACACCCCCAGAATTTTTTTTTTCGACGACGCTAGCCTGCTTCGTGTGGTGAGACAAACAAGCTCCGTGGGCTACTGCAGCTCTAGAGTAAGCCGCGAAGCCGCCGCATATTCAAGCTCTTGACGTGAGCCAGATAAGCGCGCGCGAGCGATGCAGGGATGCTGATGGCGTTATTTTTTTTTAGCGTCTAACGAGTGGTGCCTCGCAAGCTACTTCGCTCGTGGCTTATCAAAACAGCGGCGTCCATGTGTCTGCATGAGCCAACACCTTACCCAGGAGGCGCGCGCACAAGGGATCTCCCACACGGCACGGAGTGCGATGTTTGAACACGGGTGGGCAAAAGGTGTAGCCCAACAAATTGTAAATATAGTGTAGGGATCGCCAGACGAATGTGTGGTTGTTTCGTGAAAGCCAACGTTCTTTACTTTTTACTCTGCGTTGGCTCTTTACCAACGGGTGGTGCGCTCACGCAAGTGCACGTCTTATAAAAAGCTGCAGCAGTGGCGTTTCATAGGGAAAATTCCCATAGGCATTTTTAACCACGTGGTATGAAAAACAATCGCAGCATATCCATAGAGTGAATCATATGATCTGTGGAGCGAAGCTTCAGATGATTTTATTGGCAAACCATGAATTATCGGCTGGCCGTGTCTTTGTGTAGGTCTGTCTGTCCATCTGTATGTATGTATGTATGTATGTATGTATGTATGTATGTATGTATGTATGTATGTATGTATGTATGTATGTATGTATGTATGTATGTATGTATGTATGTATGTAGGTATGTATGTATGTATGTATGTATGTATGTATGTATGTATGTATGTATGTATGTATGTATGTATGTATGTATGTATGTATGTATGTATGTATGTATGTATGTATGTATGTATGTATGTCGGCCCGCCCGTCCGTCTTTCTGTATATCTGTCCGTCTCTCTAATGAACACGCCATATACCGCCATCGCGCATCTTTTGATCATTTATTAATTATATACAAGTACCACTATCAAGCGGACATTACAAGGACTAAAATGAGAGGTGGCTACTACATACAGGAAACGTTCCGCCTCTAAAAAAAAGACCTCGCTGGGTCTCTTGTGCACTAGCCTTTGCGAGTCGAATGCCAAAGCCATCTACTTTTTCTTCCTCTCAGTCGATGTGTATGAGGGAGGCAGCAGGAAACACGAGCGGTGGCTTCACATGCCGTTGCCAAGCGAAGTCTTCATTATCTTCTATGTCGCGAGCTTTCGGGTTTTGGTCACCGCCCAAAGGAGGACGCTACAACGGCATCGTGTGGTGTTAACATGATGCCACGCCAGAACTGGTGACGTTTTGATGACGTTGTAAAACATTGCTATTTGTGACGTCATGATGCGGTGACGTTATCACGTGGTGATTTCTTGCGTCCCGCCGCCGCCCCTGTTTGATGAGGCATCTAAGGTTTTCGCCTTAATAAACAAGATGGAATGGAATGGATAAAGGAATAAACTGAAACTCACGGGCACATCGACAATGCATCGGAAGCTTTCCACATATCTCCTGCGTCTGGTGTGGGCCAACCAGTGACCGTGCCATGATTTAGTGTGGCATCATCATGAGACGTAAGATGGACTTAACGCTATTTGGCGTTGTGTGACAAGCCACAATAGAGAGTTTTAGCAGAGCGGGCCAGCGGCTAGCGGAACGGAGCGGACCAGCGGAAACGCCACTGCGCATGCGCCAGTACGCTGAGGCGGCGAGCGGCTTTACGGCGCTGCGCGCTCGCCCGCTCGTTTCGTCATCCCAGCGCAGCGCGCAGCGGCGGCCGGGCGAGCGAGCGTAGTTATTCAAAATGGCTGCCTCCAACGGTCGCGGTGTCGCGTCGCCGGCCGTGGTCGCATCGAACGCTTCTGAAACAAAAATGCAACCAGCTAAAAAGCCCCGGAGGTGCTTCAGTGCTCACGAGGACCTCTGTCTTCTTCGGGAGGTGGCCGCGGCGAAGCCGTTTGGCGATGACATCAAGTGGGTGCATGTTCTCGCTGCGGTGAATCGGGCGGTGGGCCGGGAGCTCACCCTAAGAGGTATAAAAGATCGTGTAGACATTTTGCTGGGATACTGGAAGCTGCAGAACTCCAATCCACCAAATTGGCGCAGCACCACAACACATAAGACAACACCACCACAACACGTAAGTAGAGAAACATCTCCAGTGGGATCACATTTCCTACACGTAAACTCAAATACAACTTTATTTAAAATACAATGGTTCAGACTCGAGGACGCCTAAGGTTGTAGATTATTTATTTATTAGGAGGTAACGGCAAGACATCACTGCGCACCAGCATTTTTCCTGCGACGAGGGGTCTAAACGGGTAGTTCCAGCGAAAACACGTTCGGCTGGTTAACAATTTGAAAACTGCTTTTCAAATGTAAGTGTATGTCTTGCCGGAACAATACAGGTAATTTCATTGAAAATGAGATACTGTCGTGTTGTACCTAGAAGTCCTCAGGTAATAGAATCTTAATTCTTTGATAAATTGTCGGCTTCATTGCATCTGTCATGTTTTTTTTAAGTGTGAAAGGATCCAGCGTCAAGTGTAAACCTGACAACACCATACGGTATGCAATTCTTCAATAAAGTCTTTGTTTTCGAAGCTGCTTGTCATGGAACATTACCGTGGGGCAAAGCGAACCTCGAGAACTGGTGGTTCAAGGCCCAAGTGTAGGGATACGTCGACACTGTACACACATTTCGCACTGTACAGAGGGGACTTACATGCATGGGAAATTACATGACACTGCCAGTAATGTTGTGGCATTTAACACAGTATAGCGGAAACGCTTGTAACAATACGAAATCAATTTTTCCATACGAAGAAACACAGGAATGTCAGTTTTTTGCACTTTTCGCTCAGCAGATTTCATTCACTAGAGTGTCATAACAAGTAGCGTACGTTTAGTACAGCAAATGACAGCCACAAGATCATTTTAAAGCATGGCTCGCCAACGAACTTTGTTTCGATAACTGTGGTTGGTTGTACAACACTATTTGTGGGCAAGGTAAACTTCAAGCTGTGGTGGTTCAAGGCCGAAGTACTGCGATACCTGGGCACCATACAAGCAAGTGTGACAGTTTGCGAGGAGTGCGCTCGCTTTGTACATGCGTGGAAGGTTCTGAAGGTAGAGTTTCTGGTTTTTTTTTTTTTGAAGTCCACGAAGGCAAACAGTCCGACAATTTTTCCGAAACCCCACTCCACAGCCTGCCTCACACTACTCATGGCTTTGTTGAAAGCTAATTGTTCAGGAGTCAGGAGAGCTCCGCCATAGGGCTTGAGCAGAAGGGGCCGCAACGGGTAGGCAGGGTCCCCGTAGATGCAGTAGTCGTGACCTTGAACGAGGTTTTGTAGCTTCGTATACGCGGCGCTATTTCCAAAGTTACCTGAAAGAAAAAATACGATTAGCTGGAGCTGCGCCCGTTCCTAGCAGGGAAGGAGGAGGCGAGTGACGTTCAGCAGCGGTTTGATCCACCAGCTGTGCTTGTCATTTACTCGCCTCAATCGTGTTTGCTGCCGGGGTATGATCCGTCCAACTGGCAGATTATGCCATTTGGGCACATTATAGCTTGGTACTTCAGGGCGTGGACTCTCTTGTGGTCGCTGAAGTACACTTTCTGGTTCCTTGTTGGTCGGCATATTGGCTGCGCCGTGCCATCGATGAAGGCCCAGAAATTTGTCAGCGGGGCACCTTTCGCGTGAACGGCCTGAAAAAATACCGAACGAATATGTCAGGAAGTTGTAATTGCGAATGTACAACTCCAATTATTCTCGCTTGCCTGTGAGAACTCTTCCAGGGTGTCCAGGTTCAGCCACGTGTGGTTATTAACGTCGTCCAGAAGGTGGAAGAAGTTGTCCTCGATGTGCCTGAGCACTTCGTTCGTCAATGACGATAGGGTCGAGCTGTGTCGGTCGAAAAGGTGTTCCAGATCGCGCAGCCGGTTTGGGTAGGCTAGTCTTCTTAGCGTGATGCAAAGGGCCTCGTCGCCGGGAACTGACACCCTCTGCGGAGTTGTTACCTTGTCAGGTATGCACAAGGCTCTCTGTAGCCTGGGTGCATCGTCCTTTTCCAACCGAAAGTACGTTCTGAACACGCCACTGTCGATCGCATCAATGTCCAAAAGACCTCCCATGGAAAGTGGGTCACGCCGTGTCTCGCCCAGAACTTCTAAGCACAAGACGTCGACTATTTCGGACCATTTCAACCGAGTCAGGAGCAGGGGGTCCTGCAGTATGCTCTGGGGCATTGTTCAAAGCAGTTATCAGCGGCAATTTGCAGCGGCAAGCCACACACTGTCTGTTAAAAAGCGCGGCAACAAACAGCTGGCTTGGAGCTTCGACTTAAGTTGGCTTGGTGACGTACTTTCCTCAGTTTAACGACTTCGCTAAAAGATACAAATCACCGTTAAAGTAAAATAATATGTACTGAAACATAAAATTCGTGTTTGTATTGTGGTTTTAGCATCTAAAAATAAACCTTAACTTTTTTTTCCTATCAGGGTAGTTCAAATTTGAATGGACAGATGGCGCAGTACAACGCTTCGCTGGGGGCAGCAGCCGATCGCTCAGCTAAAACTCTTTTTTTCGCGCGTCGTTCCGCTGGCGCTGCGCTCGTCCGCTCCGGTTCGCTGGCCGCTGGCCCGCTCTGCTAAAACTCTTTAATATCTTCTACTCACGTGACTCAATGCATCATTCTTCTTGACAGTCACTTTTCGTCTTTGATCAAGCTAAAGGCTTCAATCAACAATAATTTGACGTAGGAGGATGAGATGCGCAGCTGGTCGTATGTACAACTGTAAATGTGCACGTGACCGAGTTGCGCCTCTGTCTACTCAGCGTCGTATGCAGCAGCCTTGTTCGTGTTCTCAAAATTAATTATTTAGATGTATATATAGGTTACCACAGACAAATCTTCAGTCTTGCCGCACATGACGCCTATGGTTGACAGGCGTTTTCGTTACGAAGAGCACATGATTCATGTTCATTCTTGCAGGTTGCAGCAGCGTTGAGAGGAGCGTCGCCGAGGCGAAGATGCTGTCTAGATCTTCTTTCTAGCGTTTCTCGCTATTCAAATTGTGTTCGTGTTTCTCGTAAGCGCAGAAATACAAGAAAAAGAGACGGGCATTCACTCTCCTCGCACCTGGTTTAATTAGCGTGATTAATTCACGCGTCTCGCGCGCACGAAACGAGTACCATGAGTGCGTGCAATTAAAATGAGGCCTCTGTCGACGTGGCTTTTTATGTCTTCGGAGCTGCGCCCTTGTAAGTTGAATTTTGTGTATTACAAGTTTTAAATGCGAAGCATTTCTTAGCCAACTTCAGCGACTTCGAGCGTATCTATCTATCTATCTATCTATCTATCTATCTATCTATCTATCTATCTATCTATCTATCTATCTATCTATCTATCTATCTATCTATCTATCTATCTATCTATCTATCTATCTATCTATCTATCTATCTATCTATCTATCTATCTATCTATCTATCTATCTATCTATCTGTCTGTCTGTCTGTCTGTCTGTCTGTCTGTCTGTCTGTCTGTCTGTCTGTCTGTCTGTCTGTCTGTCTGTCTATCTATCTATCTATCTATCTATCTATCTATCTATCTATCTATCTATCTATCTATCTATCTATCTATCTATCTGTCTGTCTGTCTGTCTGTCTGTCTGTCTGTCTGTCTGTCTGTCTGTCTGTCTGTCTGTCTGTCTGTCTGTCTGTCTGTCTATCTATCTGTCTGTCTGTCTATCTGTCTGTCTGTCTGTCTGTCTGTCTGTCTGTCTGTCTGTCTGTCTGTCTGTCTGTCTGTCTGTCTGTCTATCTATCTGTCTGTCTGTCTGTCTGTCTGTCTGTCTGTCTGTCTGTCTGTCTGTCTGTCTGTCTGTCTGTCTGTCTGTCTCTGTGCACCTTTTTCTAAATGTGACTTTCTGTATCAATGTTGGGTGTGCATTCCATCTTTATAGCGCCTTTTGTTTCTAGATGAGAGGTGATTCAATCAATCAGTGGTAGCCTAATAAATTAATTAGCGAGTGTTGTCCGCATTGAATCTCGTGCTTCTGCACTGCAGTACCGACTGGTGCCCATTCAGGCTCTTCCGTTTAACTATTTCGCTACAACAAGAAGCGAGATTCAGAAATAACGGACTTCTTTTTTTTTAATGAAAGCCTTATGCTTGTCATAGAGTCAAAAACCTTTTGCAGATTTGACGAGACCTGGCGATACCTGCTGATGAGACCTTGACCGGCGTCGCCATTAGAACGATTGATAAAAAACAATGTCTATGTAATTAAAGCTGGTCAGAAATCACGCAATATTGAAGTGCTTGAATATGTGCCAACACCGTATCGAAAGTCAACGTAACAGAACTTCATCAACGACAACAGTCTTTCACAAAGGGAGAAAAGCGAATATAAAAATCTTTGTTGACATTTTTATTGCTCTCTTGCAATCTCAGAGAAAGGAGGCTGCTGACGTTTTTTTTATTTTTGTACTTTTCTTCTTTTTTTTAGGATTTCGGATGCCGATGGTGAACTCAAAGTGGAAAGGGTCGGCGAAAAACCACTCGCTCACACGCTCCTTGACCCTAACGTGAGTTGAGCAGCTTTTCACAGTCGTAAAGATGCATGGCCCCGCCGCGGTGGTCTAGTGGCTAAGGCACTCGACTGCTGACCCGCAGGTCGCGGGATCGAATCCCGGCTGTGGCGGCTGCCTTTCCGATGGAGGCGGAAATGTTGTGGGCTCGTGTGCTCAGACTTGGGTGCACGTTAAAGAACCCGAGGTGGTAGAAATTTTCGGAGCCCTCCACTGCGGCGTCTCTCATAATCATATGGTGGTTTTGGGACGTTAAACCCCACACATCGATCAAATGCATCGTCGTAAGCAAGACCCGCTTGTTCTTGTTATATGAGAGCTTGGATGCTACTTTCTTTTTAGTTTCTGGTGTTTGCTATAAAGCTTTTACAACAGGTGTACACTGAAGCACTAAAAAAAAAAAGTTGTGATGTCGCGATACTAATTTCGCGCGGCGAATTTGAAAATCGAGTCGAAAGTTTGCATCAACCTATGCAAATTACATCATTCTGCCAAAAAAGAAGCTACAGGTACAGCAGCCGGTACCGCGAGTCTGACCACCGCCTGTGATTGGTCTAAGCTCCATGACATCATCGGCGGGTTGGTGAGGGCAGCTGACTGCGCTTGCCGGCAGGAGATGCCGGGTTTATCTGTTGAAAATGGGTAGTTGTTGTTAGTATGGCGAATTGTGGATGCCGCAGTGAGTTCGCTGTAGCCATATTCCGGGCATTAATTCGCCATCGCAAGTCTATATAAACCACGCACAAACACAACTAGTGAATGTCGGATGGCAAAAATTTCTAATAAGAAGAAGAGAATGCGGCAATGGCGTTCCCTTTTCCACGTAAGTGGTCCACAACATATTGTCGCGAGAGGAAACGACAAAGGGGTCGTTTCCTCTCGCGATACTGGGATAACTGCATCCGAAGCATGGGCTCTGTAATTGTCGCCTGGTGGACGAACTTGTTGGTGGGTTGGGCAAGAGGCCCGCGAAAAAGCTGTTCCTTTACGCCGCGCATTAACAGTCGTACTTTCTTGGCCTCTGGCATCTGCGGGTCAGCTCGTCGGGGCAGTAGCGACATGTCTTCAACAAACATGGCAACACTCTCGTTTGGATCTTGAAATCGTGCAGACAGTGCCTGCTCAACTCTTTCTTTCCGCTTGGAGTCGCAGAAGGTCTCACGAAGTAATCGATGGAGCTCCAGCCAACTGGTGAACGTAGTCTCGTGGTACTCGCACCGCACTCTTGCTGCATCAAGAAGGGAGGTGTAGTCGTTTTTCAACATACGGTGATTGTCTCAGTCATTGACGGCAGCCACCGGTCGAAGTGGTCCAACCAGTCTTCCACACCCTCACCGGGATTGCCGTGGAAAGGGTTAGGCGTGCACCTGTCTCGCGGCCCTTGGAGACAAGGGCATTGAGACCATTCGTGCTGTGTCATCTCTCTATGTATCAGTAATTGTTATCAGAACCGTTAGGTACTCATCTTCACTGAACACATTTATGTCACTCTCATGATTTTAATACATTTATGTTTCACCCGCCGTTAGCGCGAGGAATTTTAGGCCTCTACAAAGTCATCACACCCATTGCCCACATCTTTTGTATCATGTACTGGCGGTCTTTGGCCATCACGTCCCCTCGCACCAATAAACTCCACATATCACGATCATTAGTGATTGCATCATTTACATGCATTAACGAAAAAAAAAGCACCGACCTGGCTCAATGGTAGAATACTGAGCTGGCACGTAGAGCACACGCTTTCTAATCCCATTATGTCCTTGGTATTTTTTTTACTAGTTTTGTTATTTGGTGCGATAGTGGTTACAGACACCAGCGGCGGTGGCGGACAACTATGGTGCACGAGACCCTTGTGATCTCGTAACAGCGTTCGCTCTGAAAAAAGGGGACACACGCACTGCGCTCACTTCCAACTCTAGTTTTATTGAAAAAAAAAACGGCTTTAGAATATATATCGCATATTGTGTTATACCTTGCATCAAGCGGGATATATCAGCTGTATTATGCATGCCTTTTCTTGACTCCACCAGGACTGCTTCCTTCTGGATGGCGGTATGTCCGGTCTCTTCGTCTGGGTCGGCAAAGGAGCGAGTGCCAAGGAACGCAAGGAGTCCATGCTCTTGGCCCAGGTATGTTCTCGGACGTGTGACTAAACAATACGGACGAAGAAGACCAAAGCCTCGTTCTCACGATATCCTCCTCGCCTTGAGGACGTTAAATTGTGTCAATGCTGAGAATCTTTCGAAATATTACTTTTCATGAATATTAGAATTAGTTGTTGCGCACACACATGCTTATATTAGCAAAACCCTACATTGAAGCTGTAAATTAAGCCACTTGCCTAGATTACCAAAATCACGTTTTTTCGAAGTTTCAATTCTTTCAATATACCCCACATCTTTCTTCCTCCAATCAAAACACTATAAGAGAGCGAGACGCTTATATTGCAACTGGTGTCCCAATTTGTCCGTTCGCTCACTGTTCGCAGAAATACCTCACGTACCGCGGATACCCGGAGTGGTGCCAGGTGACGCGCGTCATCTGCGGCGCCGAGCCGCCCATCTTCAAGCAGTACTTCGCCTCCTGGAAGGAGCAAGAGCACAGCGGCGTTTTCGGCAGGAAGGGTGCGCTCAACCGCATTGCCGGTAAGGACGCCGTCGAGTGACCTGCTCGTCTGTATTATGAAAGAAGTCAGGACGTGCAGACACGGACACGAGAAGAGAAGCAAACAACGCAAACGCCATTTCTAAACTGACAGGCCTATGCTCGAGGAGGGGATGGATCGGAAGGATAAGGCTAGACTCTTGCCTCATTACCCTATTCTATAGAATGTCGAGGTGTATATATCCATCTTCTAGTCCCAAATTGGAAAGTGGTTGATTGTAGGCACCTTCAAACGGAAAATACACGAACCCTGGTGCATCTTAAGCTGCATGTTTCTGTAACTATACTGAGGCGAAATGTCAATTTCGTGATGATACAGCATCCACGTTAGAGAAAATACCTGGGTTTGTGGATAGCTCAGAAAGAAATCGCAGTCCCCCCAGATGAACTAGGGGTACGGTGGAGAACCGCGTTGACTAACTCAGATCTCCAGGGACAAACATTTCGGTGACCCAGCAAGCTACCTGAGAGGCAGTGTCTCTCTAGTGCCCCCTTGGCAGTCCTGAGCGAGGCCATCGATTTGCAGGTCATTCAGAAAAGTTGTCACGACTCGCACAAAATTTGTGCGCTCATGCAGGCTCACTTCTGGTAGTGCCAGATGTCATTCGGGTGCCAGTCGACTACGTGAGGGTTATCTGGTGAAGAAGTTTCATTTCTTCCTCAAGCAACTTAATGAAAGGCTGGCACGTGCGTGAGCTTTCTATAGTATTGATACGCCGAGCCTCAACAATTATACTCGTTTCTTCGTCGTTATGCCTGTATAAAACTGTGAATTCGTATAATTTTACATGTGAAGAAGCTCTTTGACTTGCCCGTGTTACGCTGTCCCTCAGTACAAGTGACGTCATGCTCCCCTCGCAGCGCGCGCGGACGTCACTCTCTCCCTTGCCTGCCGCGTGTTCGCTCTGCTACCATAGAGAAACATACTATATAAAAGGCACTGCGCCGCGGGGATTCGCTCGCAGGATTTCAAGCTGGACGGTTGTGCCCTCGCGATCTCCGACATCAGCGTAGCTCCCGCCGACTGGTTCGCCCTCCGCGGTCTCCTGACGCCGGGCAGCTCTCGCATTATGGCGCCCCGCCCTTGGATTGCTTCGACCGGATCCCCACTTTCCTATCTCCTTTTTTCCGTCGCTTGCCTGTCTTCTTCTCCGTCTATTTTCCTTCTATTCTTTTTATCCCTCCTTCCCCCCACCCCTATAAGGCACTGCGCCGTGTCGCCTGAAGGCAGACAGAAATTAGGTGCCTTTTTCCTCTTCATTCTAACCACCACCACCACCACCACCACTGCGCCGCGCTCCCGACCGGGCTGCAGAAATTAGGTGCCTTTATCCTCTTCTAACCACTACCACTATAGAGAAATGCTGCTACCGCGAATGCCGCTCGCTACACTACCGACTCGTCCGTTCACGCGCCATAAACCTGACGCGCGCCGAACGTACGCGTTTAAATACGTCTGTACGTGTCACCTGTCGCTCGCTTCACCCTCTACACCGCTCGCAACGCTCGAGCGCACATCGAGTGGTAACACTCTTTCATCCCGTTTATCTGCGATGGAGAAGACGCCGTAAGCCGACGCTCCTTCGCCCGCTGAAATTTCCGCCGAGACGATTACGCCTAAACAGGCCGTCTCCGGCATTGCGAAGGTTAGCGAAGCCGAGTGCGTTCGTGAATGGCGACGGCATTTGCTCGAGTGAATGCTGCACCGAGTTTCTCGTCCAACGGTTCATCCAGCACCCGCGTCGACGCTCGTTTCAACCGAGTCAACGCCGTGCACACCGCTGCTGCTTCGCGTCCTATGAGGGTTCCGGGGAGATGGCCAAAGTCTTTTGCATGCATTTTTATTGTGCAGAATTAAACAAAAGCTTGGATGGTGATCATCCGGATAAGGATCATTTGTGATGATCAGTAGCGTTTATAGGCGTTAGGATCGCTTACGACCAAATTGGGCTAAATAATCATTTGTGCTGTGTTGGTGGACTACTAATTTTGTCTCTGTCTCAGAGACTATGAAAGTCGGACTAATGTATTCTTGCTGTAACTCAAGATAGATATTTGTGATCTTCTAAAACTGCACATAAACTATAGACAAACACTTGAGTTGAGGCATCTGATAGTTTGTTTCATCATATAAGCGTTCGTCCGTAGTTTTCACACTTCTTTAGACGTCCTGAATAAAAGGGCAAGGCTTTTCAAGATATTACTCAGTGGGTGGGCCAAGGAGTTTTCTAAAATAATTGTTGTAGTGAAAATTTTCGCCCACGAGTGAAACCATGCCAACAGCAAGATGGCGGCTGCGGCAGCCATCTTACTAGGGGCATAATGAGCTGTTGGCCTTCGGCGATTGAGAAGGCGCGTTTTCCTCGCACACCCAACGAGTTTAACGTGGCAACCTTTTCGGGTAAGATAGTGCTCAAAGTGCGTCCTTGTGTTACTAGTTTTCTTTAGTATGCCTCGATTTCAAGGGAACCTTTATTGGAGATTAAGTCACCGATACTAGTCTCTACGGATTATTTCTTCGGAAACAACTATCTTTTAATTTATAATTAAAGTAGCCTTTAGACTAACAAATCAAAAACCTCTTGATGTCTAAGTGGGTACCACCAAAAAAATAACATGATTTTAAAGTCTTTGGATAGCAAAACCTTCCTTTACTTTTGCTTGCAAATCATTGCGGGAGCTTTCATTCCAGCAATTTTTCAAACCTCCTTGGAGCAGACTTGGTGTCCTCTTTAAGTGACAATTGCTTAAACACTTATTTTCCTATTTTCTTACTGTTTTCTATGTTTACATGAACAACACCATAACAAAGGGTCTCTAAACAGACTTATTTCGCGAGATGTGCCAAAGGTCATCCTGTGTTGGGGGTGCCACTTTATATATTGGATCGCACGTACATTCAACAAATGACAGTAGTCGCTTGATGCCACGAAATCACACGTAATATGTCCGCCAAGCACTGATCTCAACAATACAATTTAATATTCCATGTTATGTTGCGAGGTTCAGGTGTGCATCACTTCATAAAGCATCGTGCTCACCAGGAACACAATGACGCCGCCTAGCGAACCGCCTCCACAGTTCCATTCAAAATAATGGCCTTCCTCTGCTTTCTGCCATCCCTGTTCTCCTCAAAATTATGGCGCTCAAACATAGAGGTGCTCGGCCATCCTCCACAAACTTCAGTGAAGCGTCCGCTATGCATATGTGTTATTGAGTAATGATTCATTCATTGAAGAATCTAATCTCTTAAATATCACTCGTGTTTTATTTTGTTAAGGACAACGCAACAATGAAAGCCTTCAGCTCTTTTGGCAGGCTACGCCGCAGGTTTAACTTTTGAATGAGTCACTCATTTTCGTTCTTCAGAAATGGACAAGACGTTCAACGTGAGCGACCTGCACCGCGAGAAACGACGCCTTTTGGCCAAGAACCTGGGCAAAGCCTGTGGTTTCATGCCGGATGATGGCTCTGGAACACTGGAGGTAAGCCAGACCACTTGTTATACTACTTGGATGATGTAAATGCTGGCCTCCCTCGAAGCTATAGGCTCTGCAAACACAAACGTGTTTCTTTGTCAACTTTAAATAATTCGCATCTATTTCATAATTACTGCACTGCAGTGATAAACTACAAGAAATGTCTATTAAACTTCGCTTGCTTTTATGATGCTTTATGAGGGCGAAAGGTTTGTGCGAATGCTTCCGACTTAATTGCGCATGCTGCAGCGAATTCACTTCCTCTCTTCTCTCGCTCTTTCTCCCCTTCCTTAATCGTCCAGTGTAGGATAACAAACCGTGGAAGCATTCATGGTTAACCTTCTGGCCTTCTTTCTTTACGTTTTCTTCCTGCATTGTTCGTTGGATTCACTAGGTTGCCTCCTGCAAAAAAAAAAACAAAAAAAAACGAGCATCCCGGATCATTTCCTTGCTTTCGTTCTTTACCTTTGATGCGACACGTAAGGAATAAATGACGATGTATAGATTACAGTCAAAGACAAGGGCAGTGGTTATTGCGACTCTCATTCTTACTTAATGCACTTACTTTCTGAAAGTGTGCGTTCCATTGTATAGCGTCAATCCTGCCTGGGCGTGCAGATATTCATATTCCCTGACAGCCTAAATATATTGGATCAGTATTATCGATTTCTCCACCATCAGGCACCTTTATCTGCAAAAGAGAAAACGTTTGCGCGAGTTGGTTGCTCTTCATAAACCAGGGTGCATATGAGAACACGGGGCAGAAAGAGCGCTTGTCTCTTTCTGTCTCGTGTTCTTATGTGCGCTCTGTTCTACGAAGATGCTTTAGCTGACCGCTCCGGTCAGCTAAATGTTTGCGATCTGTCCTAGTCAGACCTGCGTATGCTTTAACTCCCGGATTACTTTTCTTGGCTATGCAGCGAAAAATAGAGCTACATAACGCGTATCTCACCGATAATTCATGTAGTCCCACAATCGTGTCCTTATTTGTTTCGTGAGAAGCAAAAAATATGGCCTTAAGTTTTTGCATGTAGCTCTTTGAAGCGGATGTAGTTCACACTAAGGAGATAACAGTACTTGTTATAATTTATACATTCTCACTTCGCGTTCTTGCGCGCAAGAAAATGCCGCGCCTGTGACTTGTATCGGGAACTCTATTCGACGTCTGCGTCGATATGAAACGCTGATCGCGTGAAGCAACCACTTTTCATAGCCTTGCGGAACGCCTGCCATACCGGACTGCTTCTATAGTAGTACATGTGCATACCCCGCCCCTGTAGCTTTCGCCTCATTTCCAAGAAAATTTGTCCGCGAGTATAGTTATTTTTACTCGAACGTGTAGAAGGAAGAGTAGAGCGCGTGCGCAGAACGATGACGGGAGCAGCGGAACGTAGAACGCATATCTTGCTACGCTTAAGAAGTCAGTTGACCGGCGGGCGCCGGAGGGTAAAGCTGCGTCTGGGTTTTGCCGTCGTTTTGCAACCAAGCTGACCGTGTCTCGGCGAAACGCCTTCGTCGCGAACGCGAAATCTTTACAGTTCCTTGCACTTCTTCGGGACGCTACATGGACGGCGTGACCATGGCCGTAGCGTGGCTGAGCGTGAGCGCCACTCAGCAGAATGTGCTTATTAGTGTTTTATTGAGACACATCGCAGAAAGTACACCTGTACTGAGATGCCTAAGTATATTACGTCTGTGATTTATGTGTCAGTGTGTCTGTATATCACAAGGCAAACGATTCAAAGCACTGTGTACTGTACTAAATTCAAATTTTCGCCCCGCCGCGGTGGTCTAGTGGCCACAGTACTCGGCTGCTGACTCGATTGATATGTGAGGTTTAACGTCCCAAAATCACCATATGATTATGAGAGACGCCGTAGTGGAGGGCCCCGGAAATTCCGACCACCTGGGGTTCTTTAACGTGCACCCAAATCTGAGTACACGGGCCTACAACATTTCCGCCTCCATCGGAAATGCAGCCGCCGCAGCCGGGATTTGAACCCGAGACCTGTCGGCTGCTGACTCGCAGAATCGAATCCCGGCTGCGGCGGCTGTATTTTCGATGGAGGCGAAAACGCTGCAGGCCCGTGTGCTCAGATTTGGGTGCACGTTAAAGAACCCCAGGTGGTCGAAATTTGCAGAGTCCTCCACTACGGCGTCTCTCATAAACAAATGCTGGTTTTGGAACGTTAAACCCCTCATATCAATCAATCAATTTCAAAATTTCAAAATGTCTTTAGTAGAACGGATAAATAACTTATATATACCACTGTGTACTCTCCCACGGCCTCTTGATTGACCACGGCATATGGGAAAACTACTGACGATTTGCCATATTTGTAATGATGTATGGGTGCGTTTATAAAAAGTTGTTAATGATTTAGAGTACTTGGTATTTAACTATGGGAGAGTATAAAGCCGTCCCGTGGCCTCACACTCGGTGAGGCTGTGTCGACAAACAATAACGCTGTGAATGAATTAGGGTGGATAGATTACTCGACCACTTTGCGCGAATTGGGGAAATATAAAGACAACACGCAATGCTTGTGGCCTGGACTTTTTGACCATCTGTCTGTAAGGAGGCTCAGGCTTGACACTAGTACTGTCAGATGAACAACCATGAAATTAAGTGCTGATGACAAAAACATTTCTATTTTCCTAATCGTCCGGATACTGCTCACAGTTGCCGCATTTATTTTTGTAATTATTCTTTTTTCGGACTGTGTTTTTATCAAATCGCCATTATTTTTGCCTCAGATCTTCCGCGTCGAGAACTTCGAGCTGGCTCCGATAGACCCGGCTATCTACGGTTTCTTCTTCGGTGGGGACAGCTACGTCATCAAGTACACCTACAAGAAGGGCTACAGCGAGCGCTATATCATCTACTTCTGGCAGGTGCGTACAGTTTGTGGCGGCTGCATGGGCTTCTCTGCCAATCACGGTGTAAGAAAAATAATTTAGGGGCAGGCACTCTCCCCGATGGCGCGTCCTGATAACGTTCGCTTCTTTTCTCCTCTCGGCCCCCATGTCGCAGCGCCCCCCACGCAACTGCGGCCGGCGCATGTACTCTATAGAAGACGAGCAGCGTGCGTAGCATCCATAACGGCGGTGTCCACGTGAGAACTCAGCATTAGAAGTATCATGTTTTTTTTTGTTTGTTTTTTTCGGGGACCAAGCTCCTCCACACGTGGGTCGGTCGTCTCCGATGTGTGTAGTGCTAGCCACCTCGTTCCAGTAATTCGCCGCGAGGGGATAGTTGTTGGTGGATTTAACCAATGCAGACGTTATGAAACAGATGGCGTCCGTGTAGTTTCACGATAAACAAGCAGAAAAAGATGTTATACTTACGCTCGGGGGCACTTTTAAGGGGCGAAGCTCCTTAAGCCGTGGTTCGTGCGTCCACGAGGTATGTAATAGTTGTCTTCGTCGCAGTGGTAAGTAGCCACCTCTCGTTTAGTGCTTGGAATGCTCGTTGGATGACAGTGCTTCTATATGATGAATATGTGATGAAAAGATGCGAGATGCGGTACTCGGACTTCACTATATGGACGGACGGATTCAAGGACGGACGAATGGAAGCGCGGACGGACTGACAGATGCTTCGGCCCACTCATCATCATTTACTCCGAGGACATGCTGAGATTTTTTTTCTTACACTGTGAAGCCAAGTATTTTGGTAGCGAGAAGCGCCGTATGCGTTTATACCTCTAGTTGCTGCTAGTACGGTTTAAAAAAACTATGAGGTAAAAAGAGAGAAAAACGCGTGTTCGCCTCGTCGCGCTATCGGTTTCTTAAGCCCCCATGTAGCAGCCCCCCGTGCGAACTTTGGTCGGCGCACGTAGTAAAGGCGAACATTATTTGGGCGCGCTCACCGAGGTGGTAGGCGGACAGTGTCCACACCTTATTTTTTAAAGACGATAGTCTTTCTTGGGGACCTTTGAAAGAAAAATTTTGGTCTGTCTGTCTGTACATTTATCTGTTTGCCCACTCTTAGCGATACCTCAAACGGCCGACCCCATCCGCAGCGCCCACCAATATTGCTCAAGCTTTAGCGTTCATACTTGTGCGATTGTAAAATCAAAAACAATTGTGGCGCATATCTGAGGTACCATAACAACACGTCGATGTTTGGCATGTTTGCCTTTATACTAGAAAAGGCACACTCAAGTAATTATAAGGAACATAGCGTTAAACACGCTGCGCTGGCAGTGCGATGCGATGCTCAAAAAGGCAAGTGTTACCAACGCTTTGCTAAAACGAATGGTGGTGGCACCTGTCCGTCACTTCGCGTTCTACACCTTATCGCCCCCAAGAATGGCACGCAGCTTTCTCCGCAGGTTCGCACGACTTCCTTCGTTTTCGACAATAAATGCCAGATGGCGCTCGTGTATAACGTGCCTTGATGCGCTCGTTCGCTATTGCTGCACGCTCGAAACGCTCCAATGCAGCGCCTCCAGAATACCATTTACCAATTTTCTTGCGCAGAACATCAAATAAATGTTTTGTTTACTTCCTCCGAATGCAAGACTATCGTCTTTCGACGACATTTGCAGTGTAACATGCAGATCCGATGCCATTTTTTTCTTGCACAGTGCTGCCAATGAAGTAAATATAACGTGATAATACTTTTCATGGTCACAGCTTTGCATATCACGTGTAATACATATCATCAGTCTCCAGGGGCTCCGTGCAAGCCCCCAACTCAAAAGCGTTTTCTACGAAGTAGGTGATTATCGTCATCATTATCAATAACAACATTACTTAACTACGTTATGTTCACCACAGAGAGATGCCTTTTCGATAGATCTCCGAGGTACCCTATCTTGTGCAGGGTGATTCCATTTTTTACCTGTGAATTGCATAATTTTATCGACGCGTCTAACCCGTTTCTATCCCATGTTGCTCGTTGTCAATCCGGTTGCTCTAACTGACCACTTATTGTCTGCCCTGCGCAATATTTGGCGCCATATTCCCACTCAATGTGGACGAGAGTATCGATTACACACGTGTGCTCGTTGGTTCATTCTGCTTCCTTCTGTTTCTTTATTTTTAAGTTTGGAGCAATTTAGGGGCCAGAATTGTCGTATGCTGTCGTTGTCGTATGTAGCCTGGCGTAAGTCTGGTAGGACGACGCATGGTCATCTCTAGCATATTGTGCGCTCGCTCGGACCAGCGGGAAGTCCTCTTCCATCTGATCTTCGAGTGCCCTGATGATATCATGTGTGGTGAACTTTAGAGAACCGGTCTGTTTTACGCTGTTGGTATAAAAAAGAAAAGAATAGAAAAAACAAGTACGTATAAAACAGACAGAAAAAGGAAGCAAACGAGAAGCTGAAAGACGGAGACAGAGAACAAATAGGAAGACAAATGGAAATAAATGAAAGAAGCAAACGAAGAAAGGCAGAAAAACACGAAATATAAAAAAAGGGGGGGGGGGGAGGGAAACACGAAGAGAAACGAACAAGCCTGCCAAGCGATGCACTTAATTCAGGCTTGCCGCCATTAGTGCGAAGCTAGCACAACTTTTTTTATGGCGATCATTGAGAAATAAAATAGTGGAATGATGTAGTATTCTTTTGTTTTCGATGAAGCTGGTAGCTTATGTCTGACTGCTGCAGTGATCAATTGTTGATGTATATGCTGTCTAATAAGCTTTCGTGGTGGAAGCTTGCCTTATACTCGTTGTTCGAGACCCACTGTAGAGAGCTAGCCTTGTGTTTTGGTGAAAAGGAGCTCCTGTCCCCTTCGAGGGTTTCTTCCATTCCTGCCGTATATAGCATAGTTAAACAGAGCGTAGATGTATGAAATATTAGTGAACTGTAAGCTTCTAGGACAATTAGGTCGTTTGAAATATAACAAGTAAGAAAGAACGTAACTGATGTTTTACTTGCAAATTGATTTTCTTTCTTTGGTCTGCTATAATTGCATAAATTGATCTGACCTTGTCATACTGCATGGTGATCGTGTGCGTCGACTACTTCAATATAGCTGCTAAGTTAAAGTCTAGGAAATGACCGACAGTCTGAAGTTTCCTGGGATGCATATCTGTTCCTACAAACCTAAAGTTGCGTCGTTTGCCTAGTTATAATGTTGTTACATTATTTCTACATTACTCACATTTTGTTAAATCCTAAATTACTGACAAATCAAGCTTTTTGCACTGGAACGAGCTCACTGTGGAGCTTCGAGAGTCTTAACGAATTGACTGTATTAAGTGCACCGTAGTCGAGAACCGATAAACGTTACTCCTTTTACGGGTTTTCTAATTAGCTCTTCCTTTTGACACAGCTGCTAGAACGTGCTGCCGTTTCCGAGAAGGGGGGGGGGAGGTGTGATGTTGAAAATGTGTTGTTCCTTGGCACATGCACTCAGCGTGAAAAAATTTTAACACTCGCTGATTAACAAGACGTGCTTGACATTACAGGCGCAGTGGCGAAACCACAAATCGCGTCTTAAACCACCACACTGACATGTGCTCTGACGTCACGTGTATACTATAGCGGTTGACCTGCGAATTTGAATCTAAGAAGTTTCAAAGGAAACTGGGCTTGCTTGTCCTTGTCACTGAAATATCGCTGTTGCATTTCTTCTTGGGTCTGCATGTCTTAATGAAACAATTAGCGTTTTTTTTTTGCCAGATTAGTTGGGGTGCTCAGTTAAAAAGTAGCACAGTATACTTTGTTTCAATGAGAGTTCTCTCCCGCGATGACAGGGCTGCGTTTACTACTGAAGCACAGCACGGGTTGTTTGATGGCATTCGCCACAAAGGTCTTTTTTTAGCTGCGCTAACAAACGCGGACAAGAGAAGACTGAAAAAAGACTGTATGGGGAACAGCGTGCCTAGACGGGACAGAAAGCCAGAAAAAGCACACATACAGCGCTTACTGACAACTGAGTTTATTATCGGGATACAGGCACTAGACAAGAAAAAAATTAAGTGATGTCACAGCACCACTAAAGCGAAGCGTGCCCACCGTCATGTTCTTCACCTGTATTCAGCTCTTGAGCAAACAGATTTCTTTTTGGTAAAAGCAACGGAAGGAGAGTTGACACATTCTTGATCTCTCTTAAAAATCTCCATGGCTTACCGATGCTCTCGTGACAGCCTAGGTGCATATACCGGCCTATCGCTCTGCACTTTTCGCATGAAGCTTGACATGCAAAATCTGCGACGGTGTTGCTGAGTTGCTACTCCGGAATCGGAATGAATCCACAGTCATTCCACAATTTCCGATCCCGGAATGGAATGGGAATAGAATGGTGACAAAGCTTGGAAGAATTGAACGCGAATGGAATCAAGCGCATTTTTTCGTGGAATGGAATGGAAATGAATCTACGTCGTTTTCCGAAAATAGAGCACATTTTCGTCGACCTGCCGGTTTGGAAATCTCAATCATTAGTAACTCAGACCCTCGAATTTAACAATAAAGCAGTGATTTGAAAAGGCTTGGCTGATTGCAAGCATGGTACGTTTAAAGCAACGTACCTACTATATTTCTGTCCTTGTATAGACTGTGTTGCCCCGAAGTTTCTCTCTAGTCTTCGCGTAACCACGGCTTTATGCCATGGTATCCGTTTCGTGGAACTATATGGTGACGGCATACCCACCTTATACCCTGTGATTTTTAAACGAGGATGCATTCCTTAGTCGGGCTATGTCAGGCCTGTACTAAAGTGCTTATTTGGGCCGGTTGGTACATGGTCAACGAAGTGAAAAAACAGCGCGTAACACAGGACACAGGACAGAGAAGAGACGGACGAGGCGCTGACTTACAACCAAAATTTATTTCGTACAGGGGTGTATATATAGCACACGAAACTTGAAAAAAGAGGGAGAGAAGTCGAGTGACATGAAAGAGTAATTTTCGTTATGATTGTATGCGTATAACAAATAAACTGTGATTGCGCAATCATTCGCTTGTCAAATACGCCAATTCCCTGGTGAGGAGCGTTATCGAAGGTGCACTGACACACATATCGCCTTTCTTGATTATGCAGAATGCCTCATAAATCTCACGTGTCCTTTTATCTCTGTAGCGTCGAAGTATCTTGCATTTGTCAAACAATGCACGGCATCCACAAATGGAGCTGTGCGCAGCTAAGTGGCTGCCAACAGAACCCCGCATTAGATTGCGGTGTTCCCTGAGGCGGTCATTTATACAGCGGCCAGAATGCCCGATGTAACAGCGGCCGCAAGAGAGGGGAATTTCATAAATGGCACAAAAACAACATTCAACAAACTTGATTGCGTGTTTTTTATCACACACGCGAGGCCCTCTGTCCTCTCTGTTCACCTGATGGCACATACTAGAGAACTTATTTCTGGCTGAAAAAACAACTCTGATTCCAGCTTTTTGTGCTACCTTTTTTAAACAATGTGACACCTTATGCAAGTAAGGAATGACTGCTGTTCTTGAAAAAGAACTTTTTTCTTGACCACTAGTCGGTTCGGTTAGCTGTTTGATGTCTTTTAAGATACTTTCAGCTATGGAACACAGTATGTTATCCGGGTACCCTGCCTTGCGCAATCTGCGCACCTGTGACTCAAAACTAGTACACAATGTGTGATGGCAAGACCGCATCAGGGCCGCCTTTAGACAGGATTTTGCAATCGCTCGCTTTACAAGTTTTGAATGCGCAGAACTGTAGGGTAGCAAACTTTTTTTGGAGCGTGGGGGCATACTGCCAGCACACGTGGTCGGACAAAAAAACTTCAATGTCAAGGAACCGGAGTTTGTTAGCAATGGGGAATTCAGTGGTTAGTTGCAGTGAGCCCAAGCAAGTGCGAAACACATCAACAATTTGATCAGCACGTTGCTGAGCTTCAGAGTGGTTGGACCGGTACAAAATCAAGAAGTCATCAACAAATCTAAACACTTTCACGGCGCTCGTCAGTTGTAGGCAATTAATGAGAGATCTGTCATATTTGGCTAAAAGAATGTCACTTAGGATCGGGGCGAGACAGGAACCTATGCAAACACCTTCTTTTTGAATATAAAGTTTGTCATCATGCTTTATAAATGTAGAACGTAAATAAAAGGTCAACATTTCTAAAAAGTTTCTGACGCTAATTCCGCACGAGTCCTGAAATTTGACGTTCCCATAGCGGTCTATGCAGTCGCTCACCTCTGCGCACACCTGGTCCATCGGCAGGGAATAGTATAAGTCTTTTACGTCCACAGAAAAGAAGCTCACTTCTGAAGGGCACTCTTGTTGAAGAAATTCGGATACTATTTGAGGCTTTCTGATGAGGCAAGGGTCTTCCACAGGAAGGACAGATAGGGAACGCTGCAGGTACCTTCCCACCAGGCGCTGCCATGTGCCCTGTTCCGAGACAATGACGCGGAAGGGAACTTCCGGCTTGTGCGTCTTTGCTGAAAAGAACACTGAAAGGTTCACACCCCTCGCTGCTCTCACTGATGACGCCAGTTTTTGAAGGCCAGCCTCTTCACAAAGTTTGCTAGCTGTTGCCTTGACCTTGGAAGGTTTTACATTCGCGACTTGGAAGTTTTCGGTGACAGCAGCGTCCGCCTTTTCTTTGTAGACGGTTGTCGGGGCAAGGACAAAACCGCCTTCTTTGTCCGCCTGAAGGAGCTTGAGATCTGCAGCGCGTAGCGACTTAATCACGGAAGGCTGACGTGATGTTCCGGTTTGCTTTGTTGGCAACAAACAATCCACGCCTTCTTGAATGCACCTGTCTCTATTATCAACAGAGGCTCGTGCCGCCGTGCTCCTTACTAAGCTCAAAAGCTCTACTTGGTCCAATTTTGGTGGCTCGCAAAATTTTGGGCCCTTTTCCAATGCGCTTTTTACTCCAGGAGGGATGCTTGCGTTCCCTAGAGTCACAACTTCTTGTCCAGATTGGCATGTTTGCTTCTTTCTTCTTGGCAGGCTGGCAAATATCATCTTCCAAAGAAAATCCGCTGTCCGGGATGCAATACCCAGGTCTCTGCGGTAGGCCCTCAGAGCACTGTTTTGCGATGCATTTCCCATGCTTGCAGCATATAGGCAGTCCGAGTAGAACCGCACTTGTCGCCAGGCCTCCGACCGGAAGATTCGGCATATTCTGTCAGCATGACCCTTTGATGGCGCTAAACCACCAAAAAGTTGAAGAACATCTGGAGGCAGAGACGAATTCTTCAAGGCGAACGTATAAAGACGAGTCCTGCAGATCGCAGTAGCCAGCAGGTTTATACACACAACGGAAGAGCGGAGAAAGGGGTAGGATATAACAGAGCCCGATGTATTAGAAATGAACTGTACTAAAGTGCTTATTTGGGCCGGTTGGTACATGGTCAACGAAGTGAAAAAACAGCGCGTAAGGCAGGGTACCCGGATAACATACTGTGTTCCATAGCTGAAAGTATCTTAAAAGACATCAAACAGCTAACCGAACCGACTAGTGGTCAAGAAAAAAGTTCTTTTTCAAGAACAGCAGTCATTCCTTACTTGCATAAGGTGTCACATTGTTTAAAAAAGGTAGCACAAAAAGCTGGAATCAGAGTTGTTTTTTCAGCCAGAAATAAGTTCTCTAGTATGTGCCATCAGGTGAACAGAGAGGACAGAGGGCCTCGCGTGTGTGATAAAAAACACGCAATCAAGTTTGTTGAATGTTGTTTTTGTGCCATTTATGAAATTCCCCTCTCTTGCGGCCGCTGTTACATCGGGCATTCTGGCCGCTGTATAAATGACCGCCTCAGGGAACACCGCAATCTAATGCGGGGTTCTGTTGGCAGCCACTTAGCTGCGCACAGCTCCATTTGTGGATGCCGTGCATTGTTTGACAAATGCAAGATACTTCGACGCTACAGAGATAAAAGGACACGTGAGATTTATGAGGCATTCTGCATAATCAAGAAAGGCGATATGTGTGTCAGTGCACCTTCGATAACGCTCCTCACCAGGGAATTGGCGTATTTGACAAGCGAATGATTGCGCAATCACAGTTTATTTGTTATACGCATACAATCATAACGAAAATTACTCTTTCATGTCACTCGACTTCTCTCCCTCTTTTTTCAAGTTTCGTGTGCTATATATACACCCCTGTACGAAATAAATTTTGGTTGTAAGTCAGCGCCTCGTCCGTCTCTTCTCTGTCCTGTGTCCTGTGTTACGCGCTGTTTTTTCACTTCGTTGACTATGTCAGGCATTCGGCGTTGTCCGCGGTGTCTGCGGCGTCGTTCTCGCTCTCTCTCTCCAAGCTAACGCTATGAGAGAGGGAGCATTAGTGAGTGCTAGAGAGATAAGCTGTCTGTATTATTTAGCGCTAGAGCTCGCAAACCAGAGATGCCTTTTAGGACCATTGTCAGCGAAAATAGTACGTGGCAGGTAATGGTGAGTCGTTACCTGTTGAAACAATTTAACACTCTTTTGTTAGACGACCCGTTCTCTGTTGAGAATTCCTGTGACATAGTTGAGTTTATTCAGGACAATAGCTCTGAAGAAAATTTTTTTTCTTTGTCGATGATGAGGATCTTTTTCATTCTGTACCACACAGGGAGTTACACGGGTGCGTGCAGTCGTGCATAGAGAGCAATGTGTCTGTGTCTTTCATTGACCATGCCGTAGTTCCGGTAGACAGTTTTTTGGCCTTCTTGAAACTTTATCTTGGAGCAACGTTCATTTCTTTTGAAGACGAGTTGTTTGTAGAAAAGGAAGGTATTTTTATCGGTTCGTGTGTAGCCCCTGTACTGTGTAGTATCTTCCTGGCTCAAATTGACCGACACCCGGACACTGTTTTGTCTAAAGACAAAATGTTACGCGTTTTTTATACGTGGACAATTTTTTGGCTCTCTTGAAAAGGGAGTCAGATGAACCCTACTCTGCATGTGTCACGTCTGTTTTAGACAAGTTTAGAGCGTTTGGGCGAGGGGTCAAGTTCACCCACGACCTTCCTGTCAATGACAAATTGCAGTTTTTATATATTCTTCTAATGCTTTACAAAAACTATGTGTGTTTGATGTATCACCCTAGAGCTCAGGAGGCTTTTTTGCCTTATCATTCCGCCCATTCTAAAGTAGTGAAAACGGCCCTTGCTAGCACGAGCTTATAGTTGGCTCTTACCAGGTCCTGCCACCGCGTTCATGAGGAAAGTTTCAGGGTGCAAATATCCAGGCTCGTGTCTGCGTGTTTTTCTTTGTTGATGCTAACGTCAGTATGTGAAGCTTTACTCAGAAAATTTTGACATGACGCCACCGGCGGTTTAGGCACAAAGAAAAAAAAAGACAGAAAAAGCAACCTGTTGTCATTTGGTATGTACACAGAGTGGATCATTCAATGAAGAACGTCGCCTCTCGTTTTGAGGTCCCTGTTGTGTTCTCTGCACCTCGGAGGCTTTTGCGTATTTGTGCTCGTTCTTGTGGCGCACCAAGTGCTGATTGTGTAAAGAAGCATGAAAAAAAGTTTGTTTTTAATTGTTTGGTAGGTGTTGCTTACTTCATCCTGCTCAGTTGTGGCAAGGTGTACATTGGCCAGTCGGGCGGATGTGTAAATGATCGCTTAAGGGAATATGCGCTGTCAATGAGAAGCGGCACGGGTTCGCATTTGCCGTATAATTGTAAAGAGTGCTCGTGTGAACCACTACTGCACTGCACGAGAATTTCGCGAAGAAGCAAAGACAAAGTGACTCCGAATTGGCAGAGGCGCTGTATATTAGGCAATTTGGCGATTAATGTATCAGAGTTCCGTCTCTTTCATTTTGTGATAATGAATTTGCTTTTCTATCTCATAGGTTGTCATGATAGTTGTTCGGTCATTTCGTGTGATTCTACGCATACTTGAGGGTTTCATAAGATGAGCTTTTGCTTAATAAAAGTCAGTTGCGAGTGTGCGCTTTTCCGTGTCTCTTCTTACGTCTTCTATCAAGTTTGCGCCAATGATGTTTTACACCGCTGTACATCAACTATCCCGACACTATACGCTAGTGCACGTGAGGCGCTGCGCGATCGATTAGCCATGTTCTCCTCTCGCGAGGGTGAGGAGCGCCGCCCGAGAATCGGAGGAGACTACAGCCGATGGCGGCAGGAGCTCGGCCAGCTGATCGGCCACGAAGTTCAGCGCCACAAGCTCAGTGGTCGTAGATGACGCCAAGACGGGAAGACGGCACTTTCTATCGTCACCGAGTGCTGGGGTGATGCTGGCAGCGGCCGCCAAGCCATCCCTGTTCACCGAGCCGTCAGTGTGAACATGAAGATGGTCGGCATACCGCTCCTCAATCAGGGCGCAGTTTTCATGTAATAGGGCAGGCTGACGTGTGTGCCCCTTGTTGCGGATTCCCGGAATTCTGGTTGATATGACCAGCCGAGAGTCCCAGTGTGGTGGGATGGGCAAGAGTCCGGAGACAGGAGCATCAGTGATGAGGCCAGCATATTCCAGCGCGGTGCATTCCGTGCCAGTGTGGGGCAGCGAGAGAAGTCGATTAACCAGCGCCCTTCCCCCTTGCGTCATTTACATGTGCTCAACGTGGCGTAGAGCTCAAATCTTGGCTCTAAGTGAGAGGGTAATTTGGTTGGCCTCGGCGTACGTCAGGCCCACTGGTAAAGTAATACTCTTAGCCATTACCGCATGCTGTAGCAGCCGTATGAAGGCTATTTATGCTCCTACTTTGTTATAGCAGACTGTGTATTGGTTAACAGCCATAGAATTTAAAGTAATAATGGACGTTCGGTAGACATCGTTGTCTGCCCTTTATATGTTTGTGTCATCCCTTAGCGCGAAAGTTTAAATGCGAATGCATTTCTTAGTCGGGGCATGTCAGGTGTCTGACGGTGTCCGCGTGCCGGCTGATGTTATCTTTTCGCTCTCCCTGTCTCATAGCAACAGCTGTGGGCGCGCGCGCTTATCCTCGCCTCTACAAACGGAGTAGGGAGAGAGAGAGAGAGAGAGAATAAAATAAGAGAAAGGCAGGGAGGTTGACCAGAAACTAGAGCATCCGGTTTGCAACCCTGCACTAAGGAAAAATAAAATGGGGAAGAAAGATGAAAAAGAAAGTGAAGAGTAAAATAGACGTGCGAAAAAGAAAAAAAAAGTGAGCTGGGGTGCTAAAGCCTCTTCTAATAGGTCATAGTTCAACAAGGCCTTCACTGATTTTCTGTGTGAAGACAGATCATGGCGGCTTTCAAGCACTGACTGTCCTGACAAGGGTCTGTCGTCAAGGCGAGCTAGCGCAGCAGCTAGCGGCTGTCTTTGCACGCTGTAGCGAGGGCAGTGACAGAGAACGTGCTCTATCGTTTCATCGCTGCCGCAATGGTTGTAAGCAGCACTGTCTTCCACGCCGATTCAGAAGGTGACACCAAGCCACAGTTAGCAAAGCACCGTTGCCTCAAGTCGGGAGAGTCCGGGCGGACGCCGAAGTGGTGGACGGTGATTTTTGATCCCCCAGTATCTCTCGAACGCTTTCACTGAAGCTCAACTCGGGTCGTCGCTTACTACCACCCGTCATGGCGGCTCCAGACAACGCTGGGTCGTTCGCCGCCGCCGGCGCCCTGCAGCCTCCGCCTTCCGGTGCACCGTGCAACAACTGCCAGCGGGATCCACCAGTGCTCTCAGGTCTACGAGGGGGCGACGTCGAAGAGTGGCTTCAAAACTTTGACCTCGGTGGGACAATCCCCAGAAGTTGCGCAATGTCCCTTTCTGGTTTGGATTCATCACCTCTGGTTTGGATTAATCACAAAAATCTGGTTTCGATTCATCACCCAGATCTTCGTGACTGGGAAATGTTTACACAGCAGCTTCGCCAGATTTTCGGTGCCCCCACACTTCGTGCTGAGGCGGCGAAAAAGAAGTTGGCTGAGCGCATTCAACGGCCCGGGGAATCGTACATCTCATACATTGAGGACGTTCTTGTATTGTGCAAGCGGGTCAACTCTGCTATGTCCCAGGCTGACTGCATACGCCATATTATTTAAGGTGTAAATACGGTCGCTTTTAACGCCCATGGGTTAAAAGGGGAAAACTTTTATGGTCTAGGCTTGTCAGTCGTTCATGCTCACGATGACGCTGATGACGATGAAGAATAAGCGTGATCCAGGCCACACATTGTGTTTTCGCCATGGATCAAAAAATTGAAGTACACTCGCCACGAAAGGCAAAGCGGCAGCCCCGACAACAAGGTGGTATACTCATGAGGCGAGAGTGCGGCATGCGGCGGCTCAACGCCTACGTCGACAGCAAGGTGGTACCCCGGAGTTGAAGGCGCGGAAAGCAGAGGCTCAACTGCATACATTCATTGTATGTACTGTACACACGCGTTGTCGCTCATTTGCATGCGTGAGTGAGCAATTTCACGAGTGATCTATGGCAGAAACAATCCTTAGTGCTTCGGCCACTCGTTCACTTTGATTCACTTGATTCACTTTGGGAAGATGCGTAGATTTTTTTTTTCGAGAAACCAGCTCCTTTCTTTCTTTTCATCTGTTGAATTCAGTGCTAAGTCGTCCTTGTGACTTGTTTCAGATTTTTCTCGTTTGTATGCTCTTTTTTTCTATTTCTAACATTTTTGAATATCGCAACCACAGGGAAACGAAAGCAGTCAAGACGAGAAGGCTGCGTCTGCAATCTGGGCAGTGAAGATGGACAACGATCTCTGCGGAAAGGCCATTCAGGTATGCGCGCTCAAAGTTTCCTGGAACGTTGAAGAACCCCATGTGATCGAAATTTCCGGAGTCGTGCACTACGGCGTCTCTCATAATCATATGGTGGTTTTGGGACGTTAAACCCCACACATCATTATCATCATAAAGATTGTTGGAATTCTTTAACATTTTTTTTACTAATGGAGCGTAGCTATCATATGGTATATACAAACTGTTAACGACCTTAATTTTGCTTGCTAAGAACTTTAGGTGACCCTAATGCTAGATTTAGGTGTCTTCAATGGCGCTCAATCCCAGTGTTTGGGAACTTGAGTTGGGTAAGTTTTAGAGTTAAAGAAGACTGGGCGTCCTGGAGCAATTGCTTACTGATTTACGTTCACTGATGCGTTGACATCTAACCACTGATCAGGTGCGCGTGGTTCAAGGACACGAGCCAGAGCATTTCCTGCGCATGTTCAAGGGACGTATGATCATCTTCAGCTGGTGGACACGCCAGCGGATTCCGCAACCTCAGGGACCACGACACGTACGACGTCGACGGAACGCGCATGTTCCACGTCAAAGGAACTTCAGACGTCGACGTCCGGGCAGTCCAGGCAAGTTCTACTGAGTTTAACGATTGCCTCCTAGCCACAGAAGACCAAACTCATTCTCTTTATATGTCAGTAATCACCGATATGCTTCTTAAGTAACGCTGTAAGGCTTTCTCTGATTTATAATCCACGAGGCAAACTCAAATTGTCTGTTGAAATTATTTAAGCTTCTTTGCTCTATATCATTGTGCGTGCCGTGACTGTTTTCAAATCTACAAAGGAGCAGTCAATGAGGTTGAACGATAGACGCTTTATTTCTAAATAGCCGTGTTGTTGCTCTGGGGGTCCAGCTTGAAATGCAGTTGTGAATCCCAATCTTATTGGTTCGGCTCAGCGTGCCTCAAGTGGGTCATTGCTTGAAGTACAAAAAAAGTAGATTTTTGAACGAGTTAGAATACGTAGATGATGCTCCTTGGTATTTCTAGTAAATATTAGGCAGCGTGTTGTCGTACTTGTGGCAAACCTAACACGCGGATCTGCGATGTCCTAATTCAAGGTAGCGTAGTTGAATGGTGCGTCAGTATTAGACGATCCTCCGTGTGTGTTGCTTTTAAACTACCTGTTCATTGTATTCGCGTAGAGCTTTTTTATGGCTTTTAATTGGCGTGGGAGTGTAATTTTTAACTGTACTACATGCTGCCACGTACCGCAGGTAGACGAAGTGGCGGCTTCGTTGAATTCCGAGGACGTCTTTGTGCTAGAGACACCAAAGAATACCTTCCTATGGCTGGGAGAGGTAAGTGGGGCTGTGTGTCGTTTGCACGTCAGATGCCCAGTGACTTGAAGCCCTTATATTCGTCGTATTTATAAGTTCGTAATTTTCGGAGATGTGCGCAGTGTGCTAATCTGTTGACTTTCTATTGCCCACCCGCAGTTTGCCGACCCATCAGAGATCGCCATGGGCCACAATGTGGCGAAGCTTGTGTCACCAGATAGGTATACGCTCTCGTATATTCCTTGTAGCATTGCATGTCAACAGTGCGGAGTTATTGCTGTAAGTTCATACTTATTGTTCGTTTTAGGGGCGAAGCTCCTCAAGGCTGTGGGTCTGTCATGCCTTGTATGTATGTAGTAGTACGTAGCCACTGGTGGCACATACCCGCTCTAGAGCGGGTATGTGTTACCACAGGGGATGCGAGATGGGAGATCGCAGTACTTGGAGTGTTCACTAGATGGAAGCATGGACGGACGAATAGACTGACTAGCAGACGGACGGATGGATGGACAAACGGGCGGACGTACGGATAGATAGATGGACGCACGAACAGACAGACAGACAGACAGACAGACAGACAGACAGACAGACAGACGAACGGACGGACGGACTCACGATCAGACGCACGGACAGATGGACGGACGGACGGACGGATGAATGGACTCACAATCAGACGCACGGAGGGACGGTTGGACGCATGGATGGACGCACGGATGGACGGTTGGACGCATGGATGGACGCAGGGATGGTCGTGCGGACAGACGGAAGCATGGACGGGCTGATGGACGCTTCGCCCCACTCATCATCCTTTACTCCGTGGATATGCTGTAGTTTTTTTTTACAATTTTAACATGCATTCAAAAGTGGTAATAGCTGACAAAATGTGGAGCTCATCGGCAGTAAATTTTTTAATAATGTCTAGTTCATAGGGAGGTACAATAGAGTTATTGGTGCCTTTCATGTAAGACGTCTTTAGAAACTCTTCAGCCAGTCAAGGCAGACACCTCTGCCACATTGAATGTGAAACGCAGAGGCCCTGCCTCTTCTGTGAAGAAAGCTCACTAGAACTTTGTACAGAGGTAAAAAAGAGTGATGAACTACAGGAGTTAAACAGAACATATTCCTTTTGGCAATTTTCTATTGAGTGTTTCAAAAATTATATGGGAAAACGCGCATATATACATAGGCTTTGTAGTGGCGTGATCAAAAAGGAGGTTTGCCAAATTCTTAAACTGTATAATAGAGCTATTACATGGGAGGAACACATCTCGATTTCATTCTTCAAAGAGACTTTGCATTTTCGTAACAGAAAACAGCGCTGCGTGTAGTCTCGGTTGGAGCTCGAACTTACACGGGTGTCGTGCGCTCGTTGCGATCGCAGGCAGGCAGTGGAAGTGAAAGAGGGCTCGGAACCGGTCGAGTTCTGGAACTCGATCGGCGGCAAGGGTGACTACAAAAAGGGACACCAGGAGGTTCACAACCCGCTGCTCGAACCCCGCCTGTTCAAGTGCTCCACAGCAACTGGAAAGCTGCGCGTCATCGAGATCTGCAACTTCACCCAGGAGGTATAGACAATTTTCACAAGGAGGCAGCCATTTTTTCGCCGCAGTGCCGTCTATAGCGTCTGCCATGTTTCGCCGCCGTGTTGGTGTGTGGAGATATGCGGCGGTGTGTGCAGCGTATGCGCTCACAGGGCATTGCGGTTCTTCGCCGTACACGGTCGAAATACAGCAACGCTGCGCGAGCGTAAAGGCGTTAATAAGTAATCGATAAGCCGTCAGCTCCGAAATTGCTGAAACAGAAAGCGGAGACGACCCACGAGACGTTCCCGCAGTGGTGCCGACGATAGGCAGGAGATGAGCAGAATTTCAAAGCATTCCTAAGTAGCACGTGTAAATGGGCAACTGGTTACTATGTATGTTTTGTTGTAGCTGGCCTTGTGGGAAGTTGGGGGCATGCACTAGCGTTAAATTTTGGGACAACTCTCGAAGTAACCAGTGAAATCTAAAAGGGGACGAGCGAATACGTACGCTATGGTCCAGCTGTGCTTTAAGTGCGCGTATTAGTGTTCTCGGGTTTATTTGCGTGATTCTTTAGGTTTAACGTCAATCTTTATTCGCTTGCAGATCATTTCGTTTCGCTCAGGAGGTCACAACACAAAGTTCATAGAACGAAATAAGCGCCGGTAAACAGTGATGCTCGGTTCGACTCGTTACGTGGTCAAATCTTGTCTGGTCGTTGCGCATGTAGGATAACAAACGGCGTAGAAGCAACACAAAAAGAAAATGAAAGTGAACGTCTTGCATATCTGGAAGCACGGCATGGCGTAAGTGCGCTTCGGTGCGAGCACTCACCACTGGAGATACTTCGAGTGCGCGCCCACTTTCAGTAACACTGTCGTCGTTTTTTTAAGGATATCCATGACGAGTGCACGTTTTCAGCAAATAACAATCGTTTGTCGATTATTCACAACACTATTCACAATACATGACAAAAATGCAGTTTTCATAAAGCATCCCCAGTGTTATCGCCGCAACACTGATAAGTTGAGAAATGACGTGCCATCAAAAAACGCTGGAGGCACGTTCCTGAGCCAAAGAACGCTTAGTCAAGTGGGCCTTTCTGCTATGCAGTTTGAAAATCGCTCATTCTCTAATTTGTAAATTTCACAGCGCTTGGATTTCAGTAGCCACAGGCGTTGCAATTCATGTGCTGTTGCATAGAAATAAGTAGATGCTGATGCCACAACATAATTCTGGGCAAAACATATTTTTGTGGTAACCAACCACTTTCAGATTATTTCTCCTTGCTACCGGTTACGAAGTGTAAAAGCACGCAAGCAGAATTGCAAGCTGGCGTAATAAGGAAACAGTCTCAACGGCAGACACTTCATATAAAAATATATATGTCTGAGAAGGCCTGTGACACAGATAAGTCATTTCGAAGGACGTTGCACCTCGCATGTCTCGGCTGCCAGCTTTTTGCTATTTCGATAGTAGTTGTGGCAGCCAAATACAGCGCCATGGTAGCCTGTCAGGCTATTCTCGTCCAATATTTCTATTTTCTGCAGTACAACTGCTTTAGCGCATCAAAAAAAAAAAAAACTCAGAGCTTTACCGCAAAAGCGAAGCAATGAATGCGATGGCAATAAATTTGGATGTCACGTGAAGAATGGCAAGTAGATCAAAAGGTGCCCTGCGTTTCTCGCGCACAAATGACGCATGAAACGTACTCTCTTGTACAGATGAACGCGAATAAGCGTCTTAATTGTTACTTCCCTGTTTCTCAAAAGTGCGCCCTTTTCGCAAATGGAGACTGTGCAACGATTGCAGTGACCTTTGTGCGCCCGGTAACAACATAATCGTTCCGGTGAAAGCCCGAGGCCAGCCAAGGCTTACGATTGTCCCAACCGCGAGGTAAGCAAGGGCACGCGTGACCGTCCACCCTGCCCGCTCTCCGCAGGGCAAAGTACGCGTGGGAGATGAGAGCGCGCGCCACTGTGTCGTGACGATGTGGCGACACGTGCTCATTGCTCTGATTGATTGATATGTAGGGTTTAACGTCCCAAAACCACCATATGATTATGAGAGACGCCGTAGTGGAGGGCTCCGGAAATTTCGACCACCTGGGGTTCTTTAACGTGCACCCAAATCTGAGCACACGGGCCTACAACATTTCCGCCTCCATCGGAAATGCAGCCGCCGCAGCCGGGATTCGAACCCGCGACCTGCGGGTCAGCAGCCGAGTACCTTAGCCACTAGACCACCGCGGCGGGGCGTGCTCATTGCTCTATCTTGCAGATAATGCAGAAAACACGATAGTTCCCCCCGAGATGCCCATCACCAGCCATAAGTGGCAGATATAAATAGATATAAATAGCTTGTTGTTTGAACGTTGAAGGAGGTGCTCCTCTGAGGCTCAGTGTTTAACGCCTCGCACTCACGTTACAGAGGTCCGACGTTCGATTTCGCGCGCCGGAGTACTTTGTCTGTATTATTTTTATTTCTTGCGTTTTCATATATATAATATATATATATATATATATATATATATATATATATATATATATATATATATATATATATATATGGTATGGTATGGCATGGTATATATATATATATATATATATATATATATATATATATATATATATATATATATATATATATATATATATATATATATATACCATGAATGCCGCACGCTGGCGGCAGTCCACATAATTGCTATTGCAACGAAAAAGAAACAATGCGGCAATCCCCACACACCAGCGGCGGTGGCAGAGGAGAGGGAGGGGAAAGAAAATGCTCCGATTCGCGGCTACGCTTCTCACCGCTAAAAAGGTCTGCACGCGCAGCTGACTTTCATTTTGTTGTCGTCAACTCTACCGCATTTACTTCATTACATGTAGAACGAGTGCGCGTGGCGTTCCTTTAGGCATATTATCTGCAGAGTGTTTTTCTGTCTTGCTTTTGGAGTGTTACAGGCTTTCTTGCAAAGAACAAGCGACGCAATCACCTGTACCTACGGTTTACACGGCTGGTCGACATCATGCCCGTTGAAATACTTTTACTGCGCGCATTTAAAAGTAATAAATTTCTGCGAGAAATCTAAACAATAGATTGGATAAAATGGTTAGGTTACTTAAGAGAGAGGATGGAGGAAAAATGTCTGCCGCCTTCTGTCGATCAGTACCGCATCTTTCTTGGAGCAAAATTACAAAAAAAAGTAGGTGTGCAGAAATATCCACAATTTCGAATACATCTAACTGTTTCTCGGTATTCTAACTTATGACATTTTTTTTTTTCAGTTGGGACACGAGTCATCAAAACTCGGTGCTTTCTGAACAAAGTACCCTATGATTATGTACAATTTTAAAACATGTGATGATGAGCTGTTATCATGTTACATTTGTGCCAAGTTGTCATGTTCCATAAAATACAAAGCGATCGTTTGTCATTTAATAAGGGGCTTAGGTTTCCCAACATGCAGGTGTGTATAATACTATACCCATGCATGAAGTCTTTGCATTAATATCTTCTCAGTAATCGCGGTAAGCCATTCAGTAATATATTTCGTTGGGAGAAAAATAATCGGCTTTCATTTAGTGGGATGTGCTTCTCGTTTAATGCTCACACTCAAAAATATTGATATTGCAACACTACTATATTGAGAGGGAAAGCGTGTCGTGGCACCTTGAGGTGTGGCACCTAATACTGCTGTGACCGATTGCGTTGTGGACTAACGTGACAGGGACGTCAGTAAGAATTCTTACCCACCTTACTGTTCATATGGCGGGAAGTTTTGAGCGCCTGCGTACGGGAGCTGACGCAGACAGAATTGCGGGCTAATCTAAATGCATTACACGCAAGAAAGGATTGATTCAGAAATGCTCCGCGGGATTCTGCTCGCATCACGAAGTGTATTGACTACGCAGGATCTGGACGTCAATGACGTCATGATGCTGGACAGCGGTGAGGAGATCTACGTCTGGATTGGGAAGGGATCCACCGAGGAGGAGAGAACCAAGTCGCTCGAAGTGGCCATGGTAAGGCGCCAGGGTTTGTTAGTCTTTCTTCGGGTACTTCGACGTGGAAATTTCGGTCTGTCTCTGTTTTTCCTGTGTCTGTCAGTCGCTCTATTCAGCCACTAGAGCGAAAGTTTAATCACTTGCTGAGCGACCACCCATTTTGACCTCCTGGTTGCGTTCATACTAGTTAACATTGTCAATCAAAAAGCTAATTTTGCCCGTATTGGGGCGCTACATCAACTCGTGAGTATGGCGCAGTTACTTTATTCTTAAAATGCATAAATGCGTAATTCTTAAGACCGCAATGTATGAACGAAAATCAGGTGTTTCCTACGCTTCACTAAATCTTCTTGGTGCTACCACCTACCAGTGGATTTGCATTCTAAAAAAACTTCCTTTTTTGAATTGCTGCTAGATGGCGCTCATATCTCACGTAGTGCCTACTCGCCGATTTGCTGGTGTAGAACGTCTAATAAATGCTTTATTATTTTGCTTTCCTAATCGAACACTATCGTCTTTCGGCTACCTTTGCCAGCGAAGCGCACAGATACGCCACTATTTTTTTTACTATAACCAGTAAAAAAGTTTAGTTGTATTTTGGTTTCAATTGCGTTGTTTCTTGATCGACCACAGCTAGTAGGTCAGTTTGTGCACTTTATCCCAACCCGCCACGGTGGTCTATGGTTATGACGCTTGACTGCTGACCCGAAGCTCGCGGGATCAAATCCCGGCCGCAGCGACCGTCTTCCACGGAGCCGGAAATGATGGAGGCCCGTGTGCTTAGATTCGGTGCACGCTGAAGAATGCCATACGGTCAAAACTTTGGAGCCCTCCAACACGGCGTCTCTCATAAAGATATCTTAGATTTTGGAGCAAAACCCCAACAATTATTATTATTATTATTATTATTATTATTATTATTATTATTATTATTATTATTATTATTATTATTATTATTATTATTATTATTATTATTATTATTATATGTGTACTTCATATTCCAACGCCACTCTTTTAGGGGTAGCACAAATAATTTACCTGCGCTGAACTAAACACAGCGTCTAGGGTAGCTTCATTTTCCTATTGTTTACATGCTGCAACTAAACGAGAAACAAAAGACATTGACCTATAATTTTGAGCAAATGAGAGAGTTTCAGTGCTGGGGCCCCAGCGTACACGTGAGCCCTTGCATTCCTTTGTATTCTACACGGCTGCGGTGGTGAAAGAAATGCGAGAGCGTTGGGCCCCCGGTTCTGTAGTAGTTCTTTGCTGCCATTGCGCGCTGTCGGTCACAGTGATACCGTTTTCCTGATTCATTTGAATATTTGTCAGTAATCCCGTGTGAATTTTGTGTCAAAGTGTCCCTTCCTCCCACCTCGAGCTGTACTCATCCGGCGGAGAAAGCCAGAAACATTTCCTCCCGCCAAATTTATGAGCAGTGTTGTGACGTTATTCGATTCGCAGGAGTACGTGAAGACAGACCCAACAGAGCGAGACCTTGACAGCACTGCTATCATCACTGTGAACCAGGCTGAGGAGCCGGATGCATTTACGGCACTCTTCGACCACTGGGACCACAACCTGTGGGAGGTATGCATCTGCGGAAAAAGTATTCATAAAACTTTCATTCTTTTACTTTATTCGTGCATGAACGTAAAACAAAAAGGCAATCGTTGTTCACGAGAGCTAAGTAACGTCTTCGGTAATTTGCTACTGCAACAATAAGTAACTTTTCAGTTTGTAGTTGAATGTGACAAATAACCTTCTGCCCGTTATATAGAGACTGCTCGAAGAATATTGATGTCGACTCTCGCTCTATCCATGTTGTTCTCATGATAAAATATGCTTCCTTAGCATATGGACGTGCACGCAAGAGAAAACAAGTGGAGAATTTTGTATATTTTGGAAACAGAATTTGTGGGGATTTTACCACACAGGCGTTTCAGTCAGCCTATGGTGGAGCAAGGGTGAGAGATATGTAAACGATCACTTTCGTTTTGCTTCTTTCTGTGCGGTACTTCTTTTAAAAGCCGTGCTTCACCTTCCTTGTGGGAAGATGTGTATTATTTTTTAGCGCACTCGTCTTATCACATGGCATGCTGTTTTAGTCGATTGGTGACCGTTCGGTGGATACCTAGGGTTGTGGCATGAGACATAACTATAAATAAAGCCGGAAGAATAAGCATGAGGTAACATCTAATACGTTTCGCATGATGTAGCTCCTGAGATATACTAGATTTTTATGACATTTTCACTCATGACTTTGGCAAATAATTGAAATATCGTCAAGAAAAGTATACTGCTACTGTCAAGAGCAGTGTTCGACGTATTCGTAGAGCAGGCTTTTTTTTTTCACGTGTATATAGTTAGTGTGTATGCCGAGTTTCGATCAATGACGAGCCACAAACTACGCGTTGCAGTGTGTTATCCGTATGTGCGTGAATGTGACAGCAGCGCATCTTATCGCATGATTGTAGTGGCGCCTAATGTCGCATCAGTAAAGAACGAGTCTGCATTGCATGTTTCCGTCGAACCGATGCGCATCAGTGGTATACGAAGATCAACAGTCTCACCTTTCATATCGTAAACATTAACTGCATGATGTTGAGAATGCTATAAAAGTTGTTTAAAGTCAAGTTACCATTTATTGCTTACACCTACTGAAGGCATCAACCCCTTTTGCGGTTGACACGATGCGCCAAACGGCAAAGATGCGATGCTGTCGCATTCACGCAAACGACGCTTGCGAATCGTCCTCGTTGTTGACACCATTCTTTTTTTTTTACGTTTCTCCTCCTGCTCCCTCGTCCTGTCCCCGCTGGCGGCCGTGCAGAAGAGCCGATAAAAACGGCAGCTGGTCGCTGCGCCAATCCCCAAAAAATGTTGTTGGCATGGCCTGTACGTACGTTGGGTTCTAACCACACCGGCACTGTCCGGTTTTCGCCCTGGCTTCGCTACTAACTCTCCACGCTGCTCACACGTAAAAAATGAGCGCTGATAAACACGCATTAACACCGTTTCGCACGTCTGGTATGTTGATGAAATAGCTAGTCTGACCTTTTTTGTTCTTCTTTTTTGATATTTCGCGTAACCGGCAAGCGGTACCTTCGTTTCGAATGTTTTACCGTGTTCACAAAAATAAATCTTTGTGCAACTGTACTATATTATCAGCGCCTGTAGTAACGATACCGTAAAAACCAACATCGGAATAGTTATCTTAACGCCCATTTTCTCACGCGCATGCGCAATGATAAGTATAACTTTGCTTGAAATCGCGTTGAGTAATTTACTGCCTCGCATTTTTTGACATTCGCGTACATTTGGAAGTTGTTGTGAAAGTGTGGCTGCTTGTCTCTAGAATTTACTTTCGTGCAACGATACAGCTGGATGATATGATTAGTATTATCCTGCAGCGCTTCTAGCTACATAGAAACATATCTGGGGGATGAATAACTGAAATTGGTATTTTTGGAGTTGCTATAAAGAAATAACTACATGTAGTGACGCCGTATCGTCGAACAACAGCTTTGTGTTCACTTCAAATTTTTTTGCTACATGAGCTCGATTTTTCAATTTCTCTTCAGGAACGCCACACCGGACGCGTGGAGGTGAAAACGGAAGAAGTACACAGTGCTAATTTAGATATGTGGTTCACGCGCATGTGGTTATTTGGCAGTTGAACGCTGCATGTGCATGAGGTACAGCTCTCGTATGGGACGATCGCGTGAAAATTGTTTTTCATACAATGCGGAGCAATTCAAACCGCCTCTGTACGAGATGCATGGGCATTAATGTAATGGGAATTGACGTAACAGCATCGGGTCTCCCAGCGCATGCTTAGTCGTCTGACTTATTTTGCTGCTTGCACTCGAGGCTGCGGCATGGCTTTAACGTTTTACGAATGTCTCTGTTAAAACCTCTCTCCATCCACATTTTCTTTTTTTTTTCGGTATTACCACTTTAACCCGTGGTATAATCTTCATCTAGAAAAGAGTGCGCAGCCTTATCAATGTTTTTGTAGTTTTATATTCGTAACACTATGAGGGCACCGCATGCTTCCTGACGCAGAGGTCATGAAATGACGACAGGGACGCTAAAGCGTAACTCAGTTATGAATTCATCGTGTGCACGGCAATTGTGCTAGAAACGCTTTGAAAAACAGCAGATCTGACTGGATTTTGTTTCGATATGTATACTTTGTGGACGGCGCTTAAAGCATTAATTGACCTTAATCAACCCACGTGTTCGCAGAAACACTCGTTAACTGACGTGAAACTTGCTTATTTGACGGGATAGAGAAACACTAAAGATGATATTATCATTGTTTCCGTTCTGAAACCTCTAATTTGATAATATAAATTTCAGGTTTGAGGAATGAGGAAACGAACTGTAAAATCATTAGTGTCTTTCTCTTTTGTCAGTTGCGCAGTGAATCCACAGTGAATTATAATAAGACGGGAAATAGCACATCTTCAAAAACACGTTTGCTGGGACAACTGCACACGCTTAGTGCACTTGCTGTGTGCATGCATTGTCATTGTCACCCCGCACAATCAAACAACATATAGGGTTGCCACCTGTCCAGTTTTAGACCATGCTCGGCCGGTTTTTTAGACAGCGAGGCGGTTGCCGGTCCGCCCCCGCCCTCAATGGTTGGTTTTTTTCAGAGCAGTGAACGAAATTTCATTCTAATCACGGCTATATTTCTGGCAGCCATTAGGCTAGTACGTGAGCTCAGTGAGCGTCTCTCATAATCATATGGTGGTTTTGGGACGTTAAACCCCACATATCAATCAACGTGAGCTCAGTGCGTAAATTTTGTTTGTAAATCAGGTTTATTTGGCTCACGGGAAGCAATGTTATATTAATTGGCACTGCATGCATGCCAAAGACCTAACATAACGCCTATTGTTGAACACTAATTTGATCTCCCGGTAGCTCATCCCTCCGACCCCTCCATCGAAGAGCCGTTTTTGTGTTCGAGAAAAGGTGGCAACCCTCACATCATCACTTGCAGTTCACTAAGATCTTGCAAGTGAGTCCTCTCTCAATGCTTCGGTGACGCTGATGCGTTCTTGTTCACCTCTAACTTAACGGATATAATAAAGTGAGGCCCAAGTCAATCGTTGGCGTGATGACTTTAAACAATATGACGACGGGTAACACATTGAGGAGAGCTAGACTATCGCTTATGTAGAAACAGGGATATAACTACTTAGATCCAACCTTTTTGTTCGTATAGCTGCCGATGTTTAAGCTAGTGGACACGCAAAATGGAACTCGATATGCTGAAAAACTAGGCATAAGTTCTCACCGTTTTTCCTCCCGAATTGTACGAGACAAAACTAAGTAAGCGAAAAATGGCTGTATTTTGTTGCCTTGTACATCCAAACTCTATTTAGGGTAGTTTTATTATTGGAGCAATTTAAAAGATTGACTGAAGGGAAGGTACTCCGCCTGGGTTTTTCATTACGAAGAATGAGTGCGTTCGTTATGTTATACTTAGTTTTTTTTCCAGGGCATAGTTTCACTCATCTGGTCGTTGTATATTTGAGCACTGCAGAAAAAATATTGCAAATGTCTATTACCATGACTCCTCTGACCTTTCAACTGAGGCGGAACAGTGAAAAAGTGGCTTTATTGGGAACAGGGGGAGTTGAAGTTCTTCCTCGTATTTGACGAGCACAGAGGTGACTCACTTGCACAGCACTGCATGTCGACGGATTCATTGGCCCTGAAATATTTCTGTCCCATTTCTTTTTCCGATTTCTAACGCTCTTTCGTATTGGCGGCGCCATGTTCTTTTTCCAGAACATTCCCACGTACGAGGAGCTTAAGCGTCAAGTTACCCGACTGTGAGTTTCGGGGCGCCGAAGAAAGCCTGCGGCCACAGCTTCGGCCAGGCGACGCCTTTCTGTTGTACCCCGGGCTGTTGGACAGCGAGACGGGAGCTGTCTGCGCGTGCCTTTTCAGGCTTGCAACATTCACTCCCTGCACTCCACATTTTGTCTTTTCTTTATTTCTTTTTGTCGAAGCCATTTCCGAATGATGGCTTTTGCTTTTGTAAAAGGCCACTGCCTCTCGCACCGATTCTCAGTGGCTGAAAATGAAAAACGTCCGCGAACATCGCTACCTCGTCAAAGGCAGACCCCTCCGGCTAAGCCTTTGAGTACATATTTAATGTAGTCCAATATTTGTAAGTGAACATTAACCAGCTGGCTGGGCTAGCTTGTGTGCCTTGTGCCATCAGCGATCCTATAGCGGCTGGCAAAAGTAAACAGAAGTGCAGGTTTCTTGAGTTTAAGTTTGTGTAACGGAGCCCACCAATTGCCTTCAAGATATCAAGCGATACTGAGGCAGCCTGATCTCGGGAGTCGCTCTTCAGTGTGTTGCCGTGCTCGATATCCCGAAGACAGCATGTACCCCGCGCGTCACCCGATCTTTGAGGCCGCAATAGAAGGAGATAAGTTTTGAAATTTTCCGTGTTTAGCACAGATATCGACGCCTGTCCTTCGCAGCATTGGAAAACGAACTATTTTTTGGCAGGCGGAACTGAAGCATTGCAAGCTTGCTGTGGTTTAGCGAACTAGGACTTGCATTCACAATTCTGTTGAGTATGCCACAAAGACATTCTGCGCTGAGTATTTTTGTGCAGTGTACATTGACGTGCCTTGCTGCGTGGATGAATTGCGTGTGCCCCTTGCATGACGCTCTAGCAATCGAAGTGATGTTTCGGACGTAGAACGTACTTACGTAACAATCTTCGCTCCTTATTCAGTGTGAATGCCAGTCGAACGCACCAGCTTTTAATCTATGTTTACGAACAAATGAATCGCACCACTTTTTCACAAATTATTCCGCCATCTTTCGCGTTCAATAAGTATTGTTTGCCTCGACGGTGTGTGCAAGGACTGCACTTCGAATAAGTCGCAGCGTTCTGTGTGGTACTTTTGCGAGATACATAAACTATTTTAACGCACTTGCGTATTGTCCAGAGTGCTGACGTAAATTATGTGACCCAGCGTAAGTGTGTTTTAGTATGCTTCGTTTTTTTTTTTTCAGTTTTTATGATGAAATAAAGCATTCAGTGTTGTTATGGTTGGCTGTAAGTGTTCGTTATTAGATACACGTTAATATAGATATGTTACTAGAAGCGTCAGATGAAATTTAATCGATCTTACGCCTACTAAGAGCTATGTCAAAAAATAAATTATTTCCCGTGGCAAAGTATAAATATACATACATATATACATACATGCATATGCATGCTTACATGCATGCCTGCACGCACACATACATACGTACATACATACATACATACATACATACATACATACATACATACATACATACATACATACATACATACATACATACATACATACATACATACATACATGCATATATTAGCAAATTATGATAATGATGATGATGCATTGAAGTTCAATTAGTGTGATTACTAAGACGAATGCCGGGTGTCCCGCCTAAAGCAGTTTGATTCCACATGGTCATGCACTGGCTGTGGAACATTTTCCTTTCATCAACTTCTCATTCATAATCATCAGTGGGAATGTGCCCCTTCAGGGCAAAGGCTTCTCCCACGTTCCGTCAACCATCCCATTCCTGTACTTGCTGCTGTCACGTTATACCCGCAATCATCTTACTTACTTTTTAGTGGCGGCACAGATGATGCTTCATCATTATCCTTCGATGCGAGGACGAATATATATGCAGATGGCTCTTGCACCGAGGAAGCGTCAGCCTGTGTGGTCTTTATACCCGAAATTCAAGAAAAGAGAAAGTATAAATTATCGCACAAATCTTCTTCAACGACATCAGACTTGGTGGCTATTTTCAAAGCAGCTAAGTTTATCTGCGAGGATTCTGGGATGCAGCAGCGGGTGGTATGCACGGATAGCAAACCAGCCCTTGGGATAAGCTAACGTGCGAGATCACCTTACAAAAAAAAAAAAAGGGCGTAATAACACAATGTGTTGCAGAAATCTAGAATAGGCCTCAGCGCAAAGGTGGTTTATCGAAAATTACCAATAAACCAACCTGAATCACTTTATTTTGGCGTAAACAAGCAACAGGCGCAGCGGCCGGCATCACGAGTCTCGCCGCCGCCTGTGATTGGTCGAAGCTCCGTGACATCACGCGCGGAACGGTGATGACAGCTGGCTGCGCTCTCCGGCAGGCGATGCCGGGTTTTTCTGTTGAAAACGGGTAGTTGCTGTTAGTATGGTGAGCTGTGAAAGCCTCAACGAGTTTCGCTGTACATACGTACATGTTCGAGCCGGTCGCCACTGTAAAAGCGACGACCGAAGAAGTCAGCGCTGATGATGCGGCACAGGAAAACTAATCTCAACCAGCCACCTTCACCCGCGTCGGAAACAGACTGGTACGTATAAGATGCATGTCAGTGCTCGATTTCAATGTAGTAAACCGATACCGCGGATAATAAATGTGATAAGGAACAACGGCATCGGCACTAGCTTGTAGCCGCGTATTGGCATGGTCGTGTGGAAACATCAGCTGTTGGTGGATTGCGCTGCTCAGAGTGCAGCGTTGTCGATGCAGTCAGTATCGCCCTTCGCAGCGGGCAAGAAGCATCCGATTAGTCAGTGTGCTGCCTCGAGAAAAAAAAATTAGGCAGATGCTACGTCTCTTGGCGATCGAGGTTATGCGAAGCATGTGGTGGAAAGGTGACTGTGTTGTGAGTTTTTATTGAGCGATTAAGAGATGACGCTAAAGTTATGAACAAATATTGTGCGCACGGACATATGTTAAACAGCCGCATGTTTACGTTGCGTAACGATGCCAACAGTGGCATGGGTATTAGCAACACCAGAAAAGGACACGTAAGCTGATATGTAGCGCCCTTGCCAGCGAGGATGGCGGCCCTGTACAGTGCTAGATAAATCGGCTTCAGTGGATGGCGCTTCACTACAATTTTCGCAGATTCGGCGTGACGGCTGTACTGATAGCAGTGCATATGTAGTGTTTATAAGATTGGATATAGCCAGCACTGCAACCATAGTTTTGTTAAATATACACGATAGGGAACTCTGGCGCTAGTGTCTATGGGAGCTGCGACGCATAGCGCTTCGGCGAGCATGAGGATTATGGCTACGACATGGATTTGTCTAGTGTTCGTACTTTACGTTCATTTTGGCTTTGCGTGGCTTGCAGCCGCTTTGTCGAAAACAACAATGGGCAAATGTTCAGTAGTTACGCGGGACCACCTTAGTCTTTTAGGCTTACGTGCACTTCAAATCGGGTCATGAAGTGAGAAACAGTTTGTTCTGTCCTTCGAAACAAAACCAAACCACAGCAACAAACGAAGTCACAAGTGCGTTCACCACCAGCAGGTACAATTAGGCAAATCTATGCCATACCCAAAATTCACATGGTCGCTGAACTATCGCAGCGTCAATGTCCCGTCTGGTTAATTTTAGGAAACACCATGACTGCAACCACACTTGACTTTTCACGAACATTACGGTCTACTTGAAAAGCAGTTCCGATTCCGAGACTTTCCATCCATGCATCTCTCCGTCCGTCCATCCACCCACGCGTCCATCCATCCGTCCTTGCGTCCTAACGTCCGAGCATCTGTGCATACGTCCACTGTTCGCCCGTGCGTCCGTTCATCTGTTGGTCCTTTATACTAGTCGGCGACTTCAACGTAGACATTATGGAGCTTACTTCCTATAGCATTCTCCACTCGTGGTCATTCGCTTCGCGGTGATGCACAGGTTTTTGTTAAGCTTTCGAACAAAAATTACCCATGTCCGCACCGTTCCTTGATTCACATTGTCACGATGTTCCAGAAGCACTGGGGAGGGAGGGAGAGTTATTAAGCCACCGTGTAGCTAGCGTCTGGACAATAGAGAGTTTTAGTACTGCGGAATGGTGCTACGTACGCATCACGCAAGCGCCTTGCGTTACGTGGCGTAGTTTGCCACTAATCGGCTTTTAGTACGCCGTAGTACCTGCGTACGTAACGAGCGTGAAGCGTGTTGCGCCATCTGATAGATCAAAATAGAAGCACGTGTTGTTGACAGCCAATGTGAGCCAATCCAAGTGTTATAGCCAGATTATGGCCATATTTTAAGCCACAGAGCCGGTCGGTGCTTGCTACAGTGTACTAAAATAGAGGCAGTGTGCTCACAGGCGGTGGTGGGTGACCCACTTCGTGTCGACGCCGAGAGGCGGCGCGGCTCGCAGCGTCACCTGAAACTTCTTTGCGCGCCGAAGTAGAGAGCCACAGCGCAATTGTTGAAATGCCAGAAATTATCCAAAGTTCGCGACATGCAATGCACGACACTTCTTTTGGGGCATCTTATCAGTGTGCAGGGCGTGAAGCAACTGACATTGTATTATTTTCCGGCCGTTTAAATGTTCAAAGTGGTTTCGCTAATGCAGCGGTCATGTCGACTGTGGTTCCGAGGTGCGAAAAACACTACGCACTTTTTTTTTTCGCAATGTCAGAATTAAAATTTTGGAGTTTAAAGGGCCGAAGCCACACTTTCACTATGAGGTGCGCCATAGCGGAGGGCTGCAGGTTAATTTAGATCCCTTTAGAATTTTTAACTTCAGCCAAAATGCCGACACACGGCTTGTTTCGTTTTTCTCCTCCGTCAGGAGAACAGCCACCGCGGCTAGGATCGAACACACGTCCTTGGGTTGAACAGTACAACGCCTTAGACAGCCTCCACGCCGGGTTTTTCTTGATTACGTGCCTGCTGCAGGAATGCGCGCCCTAAACCCAAACTTTAACCACCATGACAACCACGCACGACGTTTAAAATTCTAGCATCGCTGCTTCGAGACTTTAGGTGATGATTGGTGTGTGGCGTGATTATTGCTGTAAACAAGACGTAGCATCATTATTATCAACAGCCTGTTAGGTCCTGCAGGACGGAGACCTCTTTCATTGATTTACACCCGCTCCTGTCCATCACTGCCAGAGTCCATTCCATTCATTGCCTCTGAATTTTCATATTTCGTGTATCCATCAAGTTAATGACGTAGCAAATTAAAAAGAAATGATAAAAATCCATGTAAATTGATGAAATAATGTTTATTTACAAATAAGTGATGAAAGAATTTGCACAAGAAATATTAGGGTAAAAAAAGGCTGAATAATGGCAAATCGAGACATTTACACATTGATATGCACCATTACTTGGAAGGAGTATTTAAACAATAACAAAACGACAAGCAATGCTCGGGCTCCGCTGGAACGTCATCCTGTGTGAAGTCGCAGTCCTCCCCTGAATCACCAATAGCAGCCCGTGGAAATTCAGTACAGTCAGTCTCGAGAGCACTTCGGCTCTTTTTCTTTGCGGCTGCATGATCATTTTCGCACATCTTCCTTTTAGCTCTCGGTTTTGGCATCTTCTTCGTGAGGTACTGCGGCAAATTTGGAAGAATCGTGGGGACGGAGTTTTCCGACAGCATCGGTTTATCACGAGGAATGCGTACCTCTTTGCCATCTGTATGGTGCACGAACTCCTTGATAACGAACCTCGGTTAGAATAGCAGTTCGCAGACCACAGAAAACTCATCCAGTTTCTTATCTGCACGGTGGAGATTTCTTTCCCACTCCTTCCGCCGTTCTTCATCACGCGGGACGCTGAACAAAGACGCCTGTGGTGCATCCTGCACACGACTGTACCCGGTTCGACAACCGGGCGCAAAACAGTAATTTCGACGGCGGTTAGGCATCTTCACGAACACATACTACACAATGATCCAAGCATAAAGCACAGAACACGCACATGGGGGTACCCACGTTGATCCAATCGAACCGATCGAACTGAACTGAGCGAACCAGCCCCGTCCGCCAACACAGTCAACACGAACCAAGAGAAGTTTTTCAGGATGGATGGATGGATGGATGGATGTGGCTGTACCCTTTAGATCGGGCGGCGGCTAACGCCACCTAGCCGTAATACATAGTGAACTAACCATTACATTTATCTTTTTTTCCTTTAAATAATGAAGTTGAGGATTCGTACTTCGCAGTGAAGGGTTTAATTTTCACTCGTGCCTTGACTTTAGCCACCAATCAGATAACCTCCTTCTAGTTAAGTCTACCCGCTTAAAGTCTATTTTGCCCTCGCTGTCCCTAAATCCCAGTGCTTTGAAAAACTCTGCGCCATCATCCTGAACTATAGGGTGAAGCCCTTTACAGAACATTATCAAGTGTTCGGCAGTTTCTTCTTCCTCTCCACACGCACTGCATATTGTGTCGACCCCTTCGTATTTGGCCCGATATGTCTTGGTTCGCAGTACTCCCGTCCTGGCCTCAAACAGTAGAGAACTACCCCGAGTATTATCATAGATCCTTTCCTTGGCAATTTCCTGCTTAAAAGTTCGATAGATCTCTAGTGCGGACTTCTTAATCATGCCCATTCTCCACATGTCAGTCTCCGTTTCCTTCACTTTTTTCTTAACCGATAGTTCTTTTGGTTTGGCCACCTGCTGTTTTCTAAGTATTTACCAGTCAACTTCCTGGTTCGCTTCCTCCATTTTGTATCGACATTCTTCATGTACAAGTAGCTGAAAACCTTCCTAGCCCAACGCTCTTCCCCCATTTCTCTCAATCGCTTCTCAAATTTTATCTTGCTGCTAGCCTCCCTGCCCTCAAATGATGTCCATCCCATATCACCTTGTACTCCCTGATTTGGTGTATTCCCGTGAGCTCCTAAAGCAAGCCTACCTATTCCACGTTGCTTAATTTCTAATCTTGCTTGAACTTCTGATCTCATGCACAAGACCGCATTGCTGAACGTCAGCCCAGGAACCATGACCCCTTTCCATATTCCTCTCACAACATCATACCTATTGTATTCCACAGTGCCCTATTTTTCATGACTGCTGCATTCCTGTTACCTTTAGTCGTCACGTATATTTCGTGTTCCCTCAGATACTCGGTCCCATTGCTTATCCATACGCCCAGATATTTGTATTTATCTGTCATCTCTAGCGTGACCTCCTGTATTCTAAGCTCACTACCTTCGTTGTCATTGAAAATCATGATTGCTGATTTTTCCCTACTGAATCTAAAATCTAACCTATCTCCCTCATTACCGCAGATGTCCATCAATCTCTGCAAATCTTCCTTGTTGTTGGCCATTAGCACTATATCATCTGCGTACATTAATGCCGGTAGTGCCTGATCAATAAGTTTTCCTTGTTTGACTAAAGAGAGGTTGAAGCCAAGTCCACTTCCCTCTAATTTTGCCTCTAATCCTTGTAGGTACATCATGAATAATAAGGGTGACAGGGGGCACCCCTGCCTAAGCCCCCGTTTTACCTCTGCAGGCTTGGATACCTGTTTTTCCCACTTTATAACTACCTTGTTACCTTTATAGACACCCTTTAAAAGATTAGTGACTACATGTTCCACGCCTAGTGTGTCCAGTATTCCCCACAATTCCTCTTGAACCACGCTATCGTACGCTCCCTTGATATCCAAAAATGCTAGCCACAGGGGCCTGTGTTCTTTTTCTGCTATTTCGATGCACTGCGTCAGTGAGAACAGATTGTCTTCCAACCTCCTGTGTTTCCGAAACCCATTCTGCAGTTCCCCCAGCACCCCCTCATCCTCTATCCACGCCTGCAGTCTTTCCTTTATAATCTGCATCGCCAGCCTGTAGACCACTGATGTCACTGTTATAGGACGGTAGTTGTTTATGTCAGCTTTGTCCCCCTTTCCTTTATAGATCATGCTCATCCTGCTAAGTTTCCATCCATCGGGAACTTCACCATCGATTATTATTGTACTCACTGCCTCTCTCAAAGCCTGCTTAGACTTCGGACCTAATGTTTTTATCAGCCTAATTGGAATGCCATCTGGGCCTGTTGATGTGCGTCAAGCGTCAGCGCCCCTGGTGGGCATCGTAGAAGACGACACAGAGTGCGCTACGGCGGAGCGCCGCAAGGATAGGGCAGTGAGCACACTGCCTCTATTCTAGTACACTGTAGTGCTTGCCTTCGATGCCGCCATTTTGCAAAACGAAGTCTCGCGCTGTCGCGAACTTGTTCGAGAGCGTCGCGATCAGCTCATACGTACGCACGCACGCATCTCATGCGTGCGTACGTATCGGCTGCGTACGTAACGCGATACGTGCGCGTTCCGGTCTGCGCATGCGCACTATGCAGAACGTGGTGTCCTTACGTACGCAACGCCGCCACGTACGCAACGTACGCAGTACTAAAACTCTCTAATGCGTCAGTCGCGGCTGGCTCTCGAGCAGAAAAGAAGCACGCGATCATTTCTCCCCTCATCTTCTTTTTTTTTCCTCCAGCGCGACAGCCGCTCTTGCCCTCGACCCAATACGTGTGGGTGGCATTATCCGCCTCCCCCTTTCGAAAAAAAAAGTACCGAAAGAGAGAAAGAAAATTACATAGCACCACCGCGATGCTACAACATAGGCACGTGAAAGAAAAAAAAATAGAAACTAGGGATAAAGTGAAAGTAAAAATTAAAGACCATGCCAATAAGGAAAAGTCAAACAAGCAAGCAAGCTAGTTCACAAAAAAATCAATAAAAAAGCACAAAGAGCGGTGAACAGTGAAGAAAAAAATTGCCCGCAGCTTCCCTCGGGGGAACACTGAGGAGGATGCGGACCATATAATTGGTTAACGGGGTGTTAAAGTGCGACTTACTTAGGTCGATGGCTAAATTGGTTAACGTGGTTGTGAAATGGGGTGTTAAATTGCGACTTACTTGGGTCGATGGCTAAATTGGTTAACGTGGTTGTAGGAGGGGGTGTTAAATGAGTGAACACGTACACACGTATGCGAAAGGGCGGCGCTGGTCGAAGGGACGTCGATCATTGTGTTTGTGGATTCGTTGGAATTCATTTCACCGCGACCTTGGACGTCGACGCGCCGTACAAACCAACCGACGAGCGGCAACTGAGCGAGCGAGCGCCGACCTTGAGTATATATACAGCACGACGGCGCATGCACTGTCAGCTGTTGAATGTTCTCGAAGCGCGACGCCACATGCGCGTCCACTGGAGAATCAGGAGAATTGTAGATGTCGAACGCGGTGTGTAGAGGAGGAAGGGTGCACAGATGGTGGAGGAGTGAAGCGCGCGCGGTGTGTAGAGGAGGAAGGGATGCACAGATGGTGGAAGAGTGGGCGACGGCGCGACGGCGCATGCGCGCGCGTCAGCTGTCGAATGTTCGAGAAGCGGTGCGGACGGCGCGGACGGTGCACTACAAGGCGCGAGTATAAGATGCTCCGCATCTAAAATTGGCCCCGTATCTGCATTTATTCTGCAAATGTCGTCGAGACACGATAGTCTTGCGTGTGGAGAGAGTGAACATAACATTTAGTCGATGTTCTCTTCAAGCAAATCGGTGAATGGTATTCTGGAAGCGCTGAATTAGAGTGCCTCGAGCGTGCAGCGGAGGCGAACGAGCACATCAAGTCATGTCACACGTGAGACATGACCACCATCTGGCAGTTTTTTTTTTTTTTTTAACAAAGCGCGTGGCTCTGAGACGGGAGTGTGCACCCGCCACAGAGGTGATAAGGTGCAGAACGCAAGGCGACGGGTAGGTGCCACCACCGTCTCATTTTAGCAAAGCGTTGGAAACACTCGCCTTTCCGTGCAAGCGGATGGTCAGCGCAGCGTGATAAGCGCTACGGTCCTTAAAATTACTTATATATGCCTTTTCTAATAAAAGGCGCACATGCAACATATATATGAGCTGTTATGGTGCCCCATACACGCGCAATAATTGCTTTTTAATCGACAATTGCACAAGCATGAACGCTGAACCTTGAGCAACATAGGTGGGCGCTGCGGATCGTGTCGGCCATTTCAAATACCTGATGCTGTTAAGAGTAGACAAACAGACAAATGTACAGACAAACAGGCAGACCAAAATTCAAGTTGGCGTCGAAGGTCCCCAAGAAAGACTACCGTCTTTAAAAGTTACGAACAACGCACAATAAATAGTTTTATGCGTGCAACGTGAACTACGTCCAGCCTCGGTCGTGTCCTGGTCCGCGCTTCCGGTGTTGAGTCCGGAACCACTTCATAGTTCACATCAGTGACGTGGCGTAGCACCAAATAATAGTGTATAGGTGTTATGTGGCAGCACTTTATATGAGCCAAAGCACCGGCTAAGTAACTTTACACTAAGGCCATGGAGGCGGACGGACGTCCACACCCAAACTTGATCTCCAGTATTGTAGAACACTTCTCTGTGGTGGGTGTTATAGCGTCGTGCGTCTGCCTGCTGTTGCTGGCTGATGTGCAGTCGCGCGAACTGCCGAGCTTCCTCAGCACGCTCTGTGAATTTTTCAGCGTCATTTGCCAACTCGTCGTCATCTTGACACGGTAGCACGAAGTCCAGCATGGTCCGCACTTCGCGGCCGTAGAGAAGCCGAAATGGCGTGAATCGCGTGGTCTCTTGCACGGTGGTATTATACGCAATGGTCACGTAAGACAATATCCGGTCCCATGTTTTGTGCTGTATGTCGATGTAAATTGCGATCACGTCTGCGAGAGTGGTATACAGTCGCTCGTTAAGTCCATTGGTTGGCGGGTGGTACGCAGTTGTCTTTCGGTGTCTGGTGTTGCTTAGTTTGAAAACTTCGTCCATAAGCTACGCCGTGAATTCCATCCCTCTATCCGTTATAATACTGGAAGAAGCACCATGACGTAACAAGATGTGGCGCATGAGATATTGTGCTATCTCAAAAGTCTCGGCGCTTGGGATCGCCAGCGTCTCAGCGTAGCGTGTCAAATAGTCGGCCGCGATGATCACCCATTTGTTGCTGTACGCATACAGGGGAAATGGCCCGAGAACGTCCATGCCGTCTGGGTCGAACGGCATGCAAGGTGCTTGGATAGGCTGAAGAAAACTAGCTGGCTTAACAGATGGTTGCTTTCGGTGCTGGCATTCCTGACAGCCATTGACGTACTTCTTGACGCTTTCCGATAGTCCGGACCAATAGTACCTCTCGCTCACTCTGGCAAGTGTCCGTGAGCAGCCCAGATGACCAGATGTGGGTTCGTCATGGCAAGCGAAGAGGTTGTCGCCTCGCATGTCTCGAGGAACCACCAGGAGGTAAGCACGGTCGTTCTAACGGGTGTTCTTCTTGTACAGCACACCGTCTCGCAGTCAGAACGACGTTAACGAGTGGGATAAATGACGTAGTATGATTGCATCCTGGCCCTCTAAGTGATCGATAATTAGACGAATCTCTGCGTCATTTCGCTGTCGTTTGCTGAAGTCTGATGAACTAATGGCGCTCAGAAAACTTTCGTTGCCCTCTGCTTCCTGACTGACGAGATAATGGGGTGCGCGTGACAGTGAAACAGCGTCTTCATGCTTACGGCCGGACTTATGAATGATATTGAGGTCAAATTCCTGCAGCCACAAACTTCACCGTGCTAATCGTCTTGAAGGGTCACGCAGGCCTGCCAACCAACAGAGGGCGTGGTGGCTTGTCACTATCCTGAAGGAACGATCATGAGGGTACGGGCGAAACTTGATCATTACCCACACCGCTGCGAGGCACTCTTCCTCCGTAGTGGAATAATTCACCTCAGCACGGGATAGACAGCGGGTGGCATAGGCTATCAGTCTCTCAATGTCATCTTGACACTAAACGAGCACTGCACTGAGACTAATGTAATTAGCGTTAGTACGCACCTCCGTGTCAGAATCATGGTCGAAATGAGCGAGAACGGGCGCTGATTTCATGCGTTGTCGCAGCTCATTAAAAGCTGCTTGTTGCTCGTTTCCGCAGACAAATGGGGTGTCGTCCCTTGTGAGACAAATCGGAGGTTCCCTATCTGTGAAAATCCATGAATGAACCGGTGACAGCAGGCGGACAAACCAAGAAAGTGCCTGACGGCTTTCTTATCGTCAGGAGCTGGTGATTTCGGCAACAGCGGCAAGCTTGTCTGGACCTGGCCGGACCCTTTTGGTGCTAACTACATGTCTCAGAAATTTTAGTTCCTCATAACCGAAGTGGCGCTTGTGTGGCTTTAGTGTGAGGTCTGCCGATCGGATAGCCTCCAGCACGCTGCGCAGACGGTGAAGGTGCTGTTCGAACGAGGCAGAAAAACCACCACATCATTGAGGTAGACAGGACAAGTCTGCCACTGCAGCCCTGTGAGGACGGTGTCCATCATTCGCTGGAAAGTTGCCGGCGCTGAACACAAGTCAAAGGGAGTACTCGAAACTGGTAGGGGCTGTCTGGAGCCGGGAAGGCTGTTTTCTTGCGGTCTCGCTCATCTACTTTAATTTTTCAGTGCTCGCTTTTCAGACCGAGAGAAGTGAAATAATGAGCATGACGAAGTCTATCCAGCGAATCGTCGATACGCGGTAGCGATTACGCATCCTTTTTGGTCACATTGTTAAGCTTCCGCTAGTCGACGCAGAAGCGCAGCGACCCATCCTTCTTTTTGATAAGGACGACTGGAGACGACCATGCGCTGTTGGATGGTTCGATAACGCCATCGTCAAGCTTCTCGCGGACTTGCGTACGTATCGCTTCAAGTTCTTTAGACAGTTATAGGTTAGCGTTAGCGTGATAGCGTAGTTTAAGGGAATGGCGCTACCGTGCAGCAAATGTTCGTTGTAGGCAGCGTCTTATAGTTTAGCGAAATAGCGTTTACGTAGTTTACGTGTCCCCAAGTGGGATGGTGGCGCCACCTATTAAATGGTTAATAAGTTAAACAATGAAAATAAAAAGAAAACGAGAATGTTTGCCTATGCTAACACTCGGAGCATCGTTAGAGTTCAGTTTTGTGATAATAAAAGTAAATAAGTACGAACCACGTACGAAACGCAAAAACATCTACGTTGCTGATTTGTTTACATTGATCTTGTAGTTAGGCCTAGGCGCGTTCAAAATGGGAAGCTGTCTCAAAAACTACGCCAACTTATCCGTAATACTCAGTCATCGAAGCTAACTGAAGGCAAGCGACGCCACTTTGAACAGTCGTTTGCTGCGAACAAGGTGAATCTTTCGACAACTACGCCAAAATCACTTCAAAGCGGCCGTCCGAGAGCGCCGCCATCTTTACGTACACTACATGCACCTACGCTACCTTAAATCTGAAAAATACCGCGCGCACGGTAAGCGGTACGCGTAACGTACGCATCTGCGCATGCGCACTTCGATTCCGGTATCACGGTACGCCCGGTATCACGGTAAGCCCGGTATACTATAACTCTATTTTAGCCGACACGCGGTACGGGTGCTGGTGTATCGGGCGTGCGTCCTCGTACGTGATGATCCTGTGTTGAGTGATGGACGTCCGGCGGATCTTGAGCAACTTGCGAAGCAAGACCTGTACTCGAACAAGAGCGCTCGCAGCGAATAGTCTGGTTATTCGTGTACAGATCAGGCTTGATGTCAGTATTCCTCATTTGTCTGCGGTATCGACTAGTTCTGACGTGAGACAGTTGGGGACGCTTGCTATACTTCGTGGGCAAACTCTATCAAAGTGCCACGAAAAAAGGTGATGATGATTGTTGCTAAAGTTGGTAAAGAGCAATTCAGATCGGCCATCATGAAGGTGTATTACGCTTCCAGCTACACAAATGCCTTGCTGCAGGAGGTGTTCTAAGTGTTTCGGCCACCACTTCGCCATCGTCCAAACCATGCATAAATGAACTTATGAAACCTTGCATGAATAAGCTTTCAATGCATAAAACATTGAAAGTTTTCTTCGTGCTCTCTGCCTCGAGAAGAAACAAAATGAGTGGCAGGCTTGCCTTCATTTCGTGGAAATAATATCATGTATTAGAGTCGATAGGGCAAACTGTGGGCTATTTGTTGAATAAATATAGCAGAAGCTCACTCGTTCTTCTATAACCGGCAGCTTAACATAGAATTTCCACGCAGAATAGCCGCAATATTGGCTGCTCGGGTGAAACAACGAAATGCTAAGTGATTGTTTTAATGCTGCACGTAAACAGGCCCGTAGCTGCTGCTTTTCCCTTTCGTCACGACAAAAAGCTTGACAAACTGCTTTTGTGCAGCTGTTTATTACGTCTACGAGCATATGTGAGGTGCAATATTTTAGCAGTATCTCATATCTTACTTGCGCACCTTACGTGCCTCATCGTCGAAGGGCGCAGATCGAGAGCTTGGTCTTTTTAAATAGTGTGTAAAATTGTGCGCACCGTCCACTCAATTCGGGCTCCATGCATGCGAAAGCGCGCGGGTCTTGCACCAACTCGCTGGCAGTGTCCGCTTTGTGAACTAAATGCCGACTCTTTCAGCGGCCGGAAGGAGCAATACTGCTATGTAGGTGGTTTCTCCCTCACTCTATACCACAATCTAACACCCTGGTTACGCGAACGCCCACGAGCGGCCGCACATGCACCGGAGGCCACGCGCTACTAGTGTCCCGTTTAGATTCGTGAGTACTGTACATATGTTGTGTTTATAAAATTGGATAGCCATCACTGCAACCACAGCTGACGTTTTTCACTTACAAGACCTGGTGTGGCAGTGCGGTAGAATGCTGGGCTGCCACGCAGGATGCTGGAATTCGATTCCTACTGGGCGCCTGACATTCTTTCTTTACATTCATGGGGTCAACGCCGCCGATTACTGCTTTCTTTGTCAACGCTCACGTGTTAAAACTACCCATGTGTGTTCTCGCCATAGATGCGTAGATATGAAGTGTCAATCATCAGTGGCACACACCCGCATACCAGTGGCACGTAGCCGCCCGCGGTCATATGCCACTCTCTGGAGGAAAGTGTTTGACGACGTACGCTACGAGATCACGACATTATTCGTTTCATGACCAGTGAGTCATATTTTTCAAACCATCCTACACTCCCATACTAACTTCGGTTTGCGCTAACTTAAGAGGATGATCATGAGAGCACCGAGTTGTAGGCGGGTAGGTAGATAGATACGTAGACAGACTCCAAAAGTTCTTGCAGTACGCAAAGAAATGCTTCGCATATAAAAACACACGAGCGCTGCACTTTGCCACAGTGGTTACACGCTCGGAACTGCGCTAAAAGCTCGCGATTAACTGGTTTGGCTCATATATTGTAGTTCTGTTTGCAATAGCTTCACTTTTTTTTTCTAAGTTCTGGCCAGTACTATAGTTATAATGCATTAAAATGCTATAGGCGTATTAACTGCGCTAGAAGCGTGCGACTGTCGTGAAGAGTGCCCAATTTCAATGCTGCGTATACTTATATATGGGTGTTCACGTATATATATGTGTTCACGCGTTTCTGGCACGGGTGCTTATGCAGTGCGTTCAAATCGGGAAACAGAAGAATACGTACAAAACAAGACTTTCCTGAACATTCATGCTGAAATATTGTTTTGCAGTCTCACAATTCTTTTTTTCTCTACAGTTTGATAAAAATCATCACCCTCATTTCAATATAGTAATATGTACCATGTCTGCATACATCAGTCTCAGCACTACTGCCCTGAGGAGTTCCCTTCAGCACAGTATAGATTGTAAGCAGCGGAGCAATGTTGTACAGGCCGAGCTTCTGAACAAGAAAGCTGGGGCCATGAACATTATAGGTGCCTGCGATACGTTCGCTAACAATATAGCGGTGGTTTCGCTTACAATATGCCTGTTATGCATGAAAAATTACGCTAAAATAGAAAATGACACCACTAATAAGGAACACTATACAAGTATGCGCATTCAAAAGTATCCACTGTTATCAAATCTGTCACACATGCAATAATCGCAATCGAGAAAGCCTTTATTCAGATCACGCACTGCTAAGCTTCGACAACGATTTTTCTTCATGTGGCGGCATTGGGCAGGGATCGAGTGTTACGGTAGCGATAGATTCTCCAACTCTAGATCTTTTTTTTTTCGATAGCCACAGCATGGTTCGTAGTGCGATGGACAGCAGTGTGCTTGACGGAATATCCAATCACAAATTGGTGTACATTAGCGTTAACCTTAACGAAAATCCAAGAGGAAAAAGGAAAGACGGCGTGGTGTCTGTCTTCTCACGCGCAAATGACGTCGAAATACTGCACAGATTAAACTTACATTTTTCTTAATTCAGTTTACTTTCTAAATGTAGTACTCGTACTATTAACAACCTTGGTGCTCTTTGAAAAACCTTGTGCTGCAGTGCGTTCATGATTTTGTGCCACAAGAAGTGAAAATAATAAGAAATGTAAGCCCATGGATTACTATGCCAGTTGATCACTTGTGACGAAAAGTGAATATAAGAAAGCTGACGCGAAATTTGGAAGAAGTATCCCTATACACAAACCACCAAACGTTTCCCTCGCCTCTGACCAATTTGTCTGATTTGCTTATGCGCGAAGATATTAGAACACAATATGTTCAAGCACTTCTCAACTTTTCTCGAGGAGAACAATATAATCAATGACCGACAACACGTCTTTCGAAAAGACTTCCCAACCGTCGCACAACTATGGGAAACCGTTCATAACATTGCAGACACTGTAGATAAGCAAGCCCAGATTGAAATGGTTCTCACGGACTTAGAAAATGCATTTATCGTGTGTGGCATCCAATTGATTGATATGTGAGATTGAACGTCCCAAAACCACCATATGATTATGAGAGACACCTTAGTCGAGTGCTGTATAAAATTCCACCACCGGAGGTTCTTTAACAGGCACCCAAGTCTGAGCACACGGGCCTACAGCATTTCCGCCTCTATCAAAAATGAAGCCGCTGCAACTGGGATTCGATCCCGCTACTTGCGAGTCAACAGCCGAGTACCTTAGCCACTAGGCCACCATGGCGGAGCGTGTCGAATCCAAAACTTCTCGTTGAAATTACATCTGTACTAAAAAAAAACGATTCTTTAATTTTGTAGAATGATGCCTACCTTTTTTGTCGAAATCATATAGTTTCTACCGATAACGTCCACTTTGATCTACGTCTGGTGAAATCGGAAATCCGTCAGAGTTCAGTGCTTGGGCCATTTTTTTTTTAAATTTTGATAGCCGAAATTACCATGACATTCTGGTTACTATTAAAGTATTTGCCGATGACAGCATTCTTTATCGGGAAATACGTAGTACAGTTGACCAGGCCATTTTAAACGTAGCGTTAATGAAAATATATTCTCGGTGTGAAGTGTGGCAGATGAAGGTTAATGAAAACAAAACGGCAGCTATGACCATAACTTGCAAGTGGTTTCCTTTTCTATCAATTGTCAAAAACTATTGTTCGTTAACACCTATAAATATTTAGGGGTTGTATAATGGCAGATTTTAGGTGGAAAAAACATGTTACCTACATTGAAAAAAAGTTTACAAGTAATTAGGATTTTTAAGACGTTCTTTGCGCAAAACTACCCAAAAATTGATAAAAAAATTGCGTATAAAACTGTTATCCGTCCGATCCTCGAGTACTCATCGGTGGTTTGGGATCCTCGCAGCCAATTAAATACTAAAACATTAGAAATTATTCAAACGAAATCAATCTGGTTTGTTTATAATCACTATAGTTATTTTGCCTCACTCAATGAACTGTTCCAAACAGCTGGCCTAGATACATTTCAGGCAAGACGATATCAATCGAAGCATATCTTTATAAGTTACCACGATAAGCTCTACCACAGACTATTTCACACCATGCCTCGCGATAGTCGGTTGATTCAACTGACTCATCGCACATCCTGAACAAGCCACCTGAACGCAGTAATTCCACCCCGTACCCGCACCACTACATTCCATCAGTCATTCTTCGTCAGAACTGCCCGAGACTGGAATGGCCGTCCAAAAGATGTTGCACTTGTCCATGTTCAACACGCTTCCGATATACGATCGAACATACGTGAATTGATTCCTTTGGACTTGCCTTTGTGAAATGGATTGTCTTATTTTCATTGCCGTCATTTGTATCAACATTTTGTATTTTAGTCTTATTGATGTTTATTGTTATATTGTTTATCGTTTTCTCTTTACTTATGATACCCACCCCTCATGTAATGTCCCTCGGGACCCTTGAGGTACCAATAAATAAAAAAAAAGTAAGCTGCGAATAAACAACGATGCGTAAATGGAAACTGTTCATCGCCAATATACTGGTTCCGAGCATCTTAAAAAAACTGAAGGAGTTTTTTTTTTATAACACAAAAGCTTTTAAAAACTCTTTTTTTTTCTGCACAGTGTCACTAATTGGGATGCTCTTTCTGCGGGTTTGATAATCTGCGAAAATATTCAAGCGTTCCTGGCAAAACTAAAACACCAACATGCCACATGATTTTCATCTTTCTTTTCTCCTTACCTTCTATTATTCTGCCACGTATCCAGAACAGACTTCAAATAATGTTTCACCCTTTAGCACTTCTTCGTATACGTAGAATATTATCATGGTATGCTTGTGACCAATGCATCGTATCAGAAATGTTGCTGATTTTTCCCCGTTGTATAACGATTCATTTTTTAAATGCGAAGCATTTCTTGGGGAACTTTCGCGACTTTGAAGGTATCTATCTATCTATCTATCTATCTATCTATCTATCTATCTATCTATCTATCTATCTATCTATCTATCTATCTATCTATCTATCTATCTATCTATCTATCTGTCTATCTATCGAGCCACCTACCACTTTTTGTTCTCCTGGCCATTTCGTTAATGGCATCAATACCAAATTTGATATGGCATAACATGACTGTATGAAAATCTTAACTGATTAGTCATACCATGACTATCATGACATGTATGTCGTGAATGTCATGATTTACATATCATGGTCGTGCTGCTCTTGTGGTGGTTTCGTTCACATGACATGTTGCAAAATTGCCATGGTATGACATGACTGCATGAAGAACGCAAGTGACAGACCCTAACATGGAAATTATGAAATGCATATCATGTAAGCCATAAGTACGCTCGCAGTACGACGCTCATGGTACGCTCGCAGTCGTTTCGCTAGGCATTCACTAAGGCCTTCACTGATTTTCTGTGCGAATACATATTATGTCGCCTCTCAAGCACTAACTGTTCTGACAAGAGTATTTCGTCAAGGCGAGCTAACGCAGCAGCTAGCTGCCATCTTCGCACACTGTAACGAGGGCAGTGACAAAAAACGTGCTCTATCGTTTCATCGCTGCCGCAATGGTCGCAAGCAGCACTGTCTTCTATGCCGATTCGGTAGGCGAAAGCTTTGGTGAAAGTGACACCAAGCCACAGTCAGCAAAGCACCGTTGTCTCAAAACAAGATAGTCCGGACGGAGGCCGAAGTCGACGAGACATGCCCAGCCTAAGCAGTCACGTGTGCCGTAAGCACTTTCGCTCGTCGCTTTCTTTTCCATCTTTATTTCCCATTCTCCCTTCCCTTTGTACAAAGTAGCAAACCGGATGCCCGAATTTCATGTTAACCTCCCTGCCTTTCCCTCATTTTATTCTCTCTCTCTCTCTTTTTAAAGGCGTGATTGCGAGGTGTCGCTGCAACAGGGAGATCGCTACCTACTGGGTCCCAGATCGAGCAAAACTACGATGAACGTTGTCTGTATAATGGCTCGCGATCAGCGCGATCCTTGGAGATTTGAGGTCATGTTGCGAAAGCGAGGCGTCGCAGTGAGCTTTATCATGGCTGCAGTAAGCGCATGCTCACCAACTAACTACGCGCTGATATAGCAAATAAGTAGTCTTAATGCCTTATCTCAGTTTTTAGGGGCAAAGATCCTCTTAGTCTAACCTTGTCCTGCGTCAGGCGAAACCAGCAGTATCAGACAGACAGATAAACGGATAGACAAACAGACATATAGACGGACGGATGGACGGACGGACGGATGGATGGATGGGCCGACGGGTGGAAGCATGGAAGGAAGTACGGATGTACGCACGGACGAATACACGAATGAACGCAAGAACAGACGGACGGATGGACGCGTGGACCCAGACAGACAGACAGACAGACAGACAGACAGACAGACAGACAGACAGACAGACAGACAGACAGACAGACAGACAGACAGACAGACAGACAGACAGACAGACAGACACAGATGCTTCGCCCCACTTATCATCATTCATTCCGTTGATACGCTGTGATTTTTTAGGGGCCATGATGATTATGAAAACATTTATTGTTGAAAAAAAGGGGGGGGGGCAAAGCATGACCCCGCTGCATAGTCGGCGTCCCTAGTCCGGGACACCGCATGACGAGGCCCCGACTCGCGCCCGTCTCACCAGAGTCTGTTGAGACTCCAGCGAGGAGCAGTTGAGGAGGGCAGTCGCCCATGCCTCTCAGAAGGGTAGAAGAAAGGGGCAGGTGGGGATATTTTTCACATGCTCACACCATGTGGAAGATGTCACAGGTCTTCACACAGTGTGGGCACCACCCATCCGTGTTCGAGCCGAATTGTTTGATAATTGCAGGACAGAGTAGAGTACCTGTCTGCAGGCGCCTTAAAGTTCGCCCTTCCGCTTTACTCAGCTCCTTTGTGGGAGCCGGGAAAGGCGGCGATCGAGTGTCGCGATTATAAGAAATATTTTTTCTGAACCGCAGCAGCGGTGTACTGGCCTCTGAGTCATAAGAACTAGGGCGAGGAGCCCGGTGGGTAAGCTCTTGGGCGGCCGCGTCAGCGGCCTTATTACCCTGATGGCCAGGAGCCCAAATTATGCGTTTCGAGGTAGGATAAGCGACAGTCCGTCTTATATAGAATATGACTAGCTAAGGGGAATATCTTCCCTGCTAGGTAGTGAGCACACGCTTTTTTTTCAAATTCATTATTATTGTTTTCTAATTGCGATCCGCGGTAGCCAGCGCTTTCGCAACTTCCTTAGCCCGCTCGTAATTTTGTGCTGTAAAGAGAGCCCGTTGACCTGCATTCCCTGGTGAACTACAGCGGCCGTGCCAAATCCCTTTGGCGTCGGCCCTACTGTGTCTGCGCAGCATATACAAGCTCGGGAACCATGTTGTCTTTCAAGCGTCCGAGCCTGCCCTTGTCGCCTGCTTAGATGCGTGGGCGTGTCCACGTTAGCAGGGAGACCTAGAGTATTTGGCGCCAAAGTTCTGGAATACACTTCGCCTCTACTAGAGTGCAAGTGTGTTGAATGTGTAAGCGGTTGATCAGGTGGCGCCTGAGGGGCGTCTGCATAAGGCACGTACAGTAATTTATGAGCTGCGCCTCCCGCAACTCCTGGTAGGAATTGAGCACACCCAACGCCATGAATTTTGTGTTAGAGGTAGCCACCGGGACATCCAGAGCTGTCTTTGTAGCCTTGCGGGTGATGGTGTCAATTCTTTTATTTTCTTGCTTGTTAGTGCGAAGGTAAGGCAAGGCGCAGAGGATCCGGTTGGTCACGAAGACATGGGCGAGCCGAAGCACGTACCTGCCTCGCAGACCGCCCCGCTTGTTGGCAACGTGGTGGATCATGCGAAGCTCCTGACGCCGTGGGTCCTATGTACCGTGTCATCGTAGTCGTCGTAGCAGCCAGTTGCGTTTCATTGCATGTCAATAAAAATGGTGTCAGAGCATATCCATGAAGTGAATGATGATGAGTAGGGTGAAGCGTTCGTCAGTCCTTCCATGCATCCTTCCTTGCGTTCGTCCGTGCGTCCGTTCGCCTGTCCGTTCGTCCACGCTTCGCCCCACTCGTCATCATTCACTTCGTGGTTATGCTGCGATTTTTTTTCTTTTCGCGAAGGCAACGAGTGGTGGCGGCGAGGGCCCCTTTAGGTGCCGAAACAAAGAAGGAACCACATCGCTGTTAAGTCGTGTACGCTTAATTGCCTATTCCAGCAACTTCATCTCGTACGTTTGAAGGCTTTTTTTTTAACTGCTGAGACCCATTTTCCAATCATCTTGTGATCCCGAGGAAACTTGTAAAAAGCGACCTCATCGCGACCAAAAATGTTGCGGTAGCCAAATACCACGGAGTAATTTGGCATCATGAGTCCATTTCAGCCCCGCACAAACACAACTGTTGAATTCCGGATGGCAATAATCTCTAATCAGAAGAAGAGAACGGTGCAATGACAGGAAATCCCTGCGAACTGGCGATCTGATGGGCCATTAGCTGGCAGATTGCTGCAGAAATGGGGCACCTCCAGTCTCGAAGCGATCCCAGCGGCCCCGCTCAATCCCGCAACTGACGTCACCGCCTCATTCCTCTCTCTCTCCCGTGCTCCCCGCGCGCCGGGAGGCATTCCTTCGGTCCAAGCCGTTTTTTTAATCGAAAACAGCGAAAATAACCGCCGTAGGTGTGTTGCGAAAGGTTTCAGATACCGAATTCGCAATATATTCACGAATGCAAGACCACGTCAGCGTTCTTTTAAAGAGCTTCGTTTCTAAAAAGAAACACCTCCCAGAATGTCGCATCGCGCGAGGAGTCCCGTTAATAATAATAATAATAATAATAATAATAATAATAATAATAATAATAATAATAATAATAATAATAATAATAATAATAATAATAATAATATAAAGGAGATTTATTAAGCAGAAAGGTTTGTGCTTGGAAGGCTTGGAAGGCGATGCACCAGCCGCAATTTCCGAGCTCGAGCCGCTGCTGCACACTCGATGCTGCTGCCTCTGCGCCGGAGTACTTCCTCTTCTTTACAATGGCCCCACGGAGAAAAAAGGAGCCATCCTGGCGACTTAGTCCTGGGCAGGCGGCGTTGAGCCGTGGTATTGCTTGAGCCTCTGTACGTGCACAACCTCGCGGTTGCGACGTCGCAAGTCTGATGGTGGCGTAAGAGGCTCAATGAGGTAGTTTACTGGCGAAGTTTGTTCGACAATGCGATATGGCCCATCGTACTTTGGCAGAAGTTTGGAAGAGAGCCCAGGTGTGCGATGCGGCACTGACAGCCATACAAGAGAACCCGGAAGAAAAACGGGAGTTGAGGTCTGGGCATCACGAATTGCTTTTTGCCTGTTTTGGTCATCGCAGGTAAAGCGACGAGCTAACTGGCGGCATTCTTCTGCGTGTCTGGCGGCGTCCAAGATCGGTAGGCACTCGGACGCGTATGGTCGATAGGGCAAAATGGTGTCAATGGTGTGGGAGGGGTGACGGCCGTAGAGGAGGTAAAAAGGGGGAGAAGCCTGTTGTCGCTTGCGTTTGCCGTATTGTAGGCGTATGTAATGAATGGGAGAACTAAGTCCCAGTTAGAGTGGTCAGGCGTCACATACATAGATAGCATGTCACCGAGAGTACGATTAAAGCGCTCGGTAGCCCCATTGGTTTGTGGGTGGTAAGCGGTACATGTGCGATGTACTATAGCACACTCAGCGAGCAATTTTTCAATGACCTCGGACAAGAAGGCGCGGCCGCGGTCACTGAGGAAATCTTGAGGGCCTCCATGACGCAACACAAAATGACGCAGTAGGAAAGTGGCAACCTCCTGTGCTGTAGCCGTTTTAAGAGCAGCGGTCTCAGCATAGCGCGTTAGGTGGTCGATAGCAACTATTATCCACCTGTTGCCAGTCGGAGTCAATGGAAGTGGCCCATAAATATCTATTCCAACCCGTTCGAAGGGTCGGGAAGGGCATGGTAAAGGCTGCAGTTCACCGGTGGAGGCGCGTGGTGGAGATTTTCGGCGCTGACATTCGGCACAAGAGCGGACGAAGTTGCGGACGAAGGTATACATGCCACGCCAGTAGTAGCGATGTCGAAGCCTTTCGTAGGTCTTGAGACTCCTGCGTGGCCACATTGTGGGTCAGCGTGAAAAGAGTAACAAATCTGCGACCTCAGGGTTCGTGGAACGACGAGCAGCCACTGTGCGTTCCCTCCTGGTGGCGTAGTTTACTTTTCGATATAGAGCGGTCACGTATCGGATGTTGAAATTGGCGCCGAAGCGTTCGCGGTCTTTGTGAGTTCGAAGTGTCGAGAGATGCTTTAGGAGAGACGCGTCCATGGGTCCATTGCGTTGTTCGATAGCAGGGTGTCAAGTTCAGCGATGAACAATGTGGAATTCGCCAATCGGGGTCATCGTGGCATTCTGGGACAGGGGGGAACGAGAAAGGGCTTCGGCGTGGGGGGGTCAGCATGCTTCCGTCCTGCCGATAACCACGCGTATGTCTAATCTTGAATTTTCAACGCCCAGCGAGCGAGGCGGGGGCCAGATGGTCTTTTAACGTCGAAAGCCAGCACTTATCGTTGTGTTACTTTCTTCTTCGTTCTACTTTTTTCCTGTGCGTGTACGCGAAAAACACTACAATTGTTTAAGCACTGGCGCTTCATTTTCATGCACTAGTTCCCAATGCTTTAGGTACGCGTGGTATGTTTTCCAATACGTTACCTTTTATGTATCACCCACCCCTGCCCTAAGGCCTCATGTGAGAGGCTGGCAGTATCGCTGAAATAAATAAGTAAATGTTGTTTGGATCATCGTATGGGTGATTGTTGCATGAATACATCGATGATTGTGGATTTTGATCAAAAATAATACAGGAGCCAGAATCGAAATGAAGCGCCCGTGTTACGCGGCCGATTTCATGGGCGATTAAGGCTAAATGGCTCTGATAAATATTCTTTAAAGGTGCGATTGCGAAGTGTCGCTGGAAAAGGGAGATCGCTACCTACTGGTTTCCAGATCTAGCAAAACTACGATGAATGGTATCTCCATAACAGCTCGCGATCCGCGCGATCCATGGAAATTTGACGTGATGTCGCGAAAGTGAGGCGTCGCAGAGAGCTTGATCATGGCTGCAGTAAGCGCATGCTCACCAACTAACTATGCGCTGATATGGCAAATAAGTGGCCTTACAACCTTATCTCAGTTTTTAGGGACAAAGCTTCTCTTAGTCTAACCTTGTCCTGCGTCAGGGAAAACCAGCAGTATCAGACAGACAGATAAACGGATAGACAAACACACAGATAGACGGACGAACGGACGGATGGGCCGACGGGCGGAAGCATGGAAGGAAGCACGGACGGATGCATGAACGAACGCAAGAACAGACAAACAGACAGACAGACAGGCAGGCAGGCAGGCAGACAGACTTTTCGCCCCACATATCATCATTCAATCCGTGGTTATGCTGTTATTTTTTAGGGGTTATGATGATTGTGAAAACATTTATTGTTGAAAAAAAAGAATTTGGGGGCCAAAGCATGACCCCACTGCAAAAGGCGGTGATCGAGTGTCGCGATAATAAGAAATATCTTCTTTGAACCACAGCAGCGGTGTATTAGCCTCTGAGTCATAAGAGCTGGGGTGAGGAGCCCGGTGGGTAAGCGCACGGGCGGCAACGTCTGCGACCTTATTACCACGTCAACCCTGATGGCCAGGAGCCCAAATCATGCGTTCGGGGTAGGTTCAGCGGCAGTCCGTCTTAGAATATGGCTAGCTAAGGTGGATACCTTCCCTTTTATGGAAGTGAGCACATCCTATTTTTTTTTCCAAATACATTATTATTGTCTTCGAATTGCGATCCGCGGCCGCAAGCGCTTTCGCAACTTCCTCAGCCCGCTCGTAATTTTGTGCTCTGAAGGAGAGCCCATTGACCTGCATTCCCTGGTGAACTACAGCGGCCGTGTAAAATCCCTTGGGCGTCGCCCCTGCTGTGTCTACATAGTATATAACAGGTCGGGAACCATGTTGTCTTTCAAGCGTCTGAGCCCACATTTGTCACCTGCTTTCAAGCGTGTGAGCGTCCATGTTAGTGGAGATCGGAGTGACCCAGCGCATTTGGCGCCAAAGCTCTGGAATACACTCCGCCTCCGCTGGAGCGCAAATGCGTTGAATGTGTAAGCGGTTGAGCAGGCGGCGCCCGACGGGTGTCTGCATGAGGCACGTAAAGTGATTTATGATGTGCGCCTCCCGCAACTCCTGGTAGGTGTAAGGGCACACCCAACGCCATGAGTTTTGTGTTAGAGGTAGCCACTAGGAGATCCAGAGCTGTCTTTGTAGCCTTGCGGATAAGGGCGTCAATTCTTTCATTTTCTTGCTTGTTAGTGCGGAGATCAGGCAAGGCGTAGAAAATCCGGTTGGTCACGAAGACATGGGCGAGCCGAAGCGCGTACCGGCCTCGCAGACCGCCCCGCTTGTTAACAACGCGGTGGATCATGCGAAGTTCCGTACGCCGTGGGTCGTATGTCCCGTGTCGTCGTAGTCGTCGTGGCAGGCAGTTGCGTTTAATTGCATGTCAATAAAAACGGTGTCAGAGCATATCCACGAAATGAATGACGATGAGTGGGGCAAAGCGTTCGTCAGTCCTTCCGCGCATCTGTCCTTGCATTCGTCCATGCGCCCGTCCGTCTGTCCTTCTGTCCGTTCGTCCACGCTTCCACTCGTCATCCTTCACCTCGTGGATATGCTGTGTCTTTTTTTTTCTTTTCGCGAAGGCAATGAGTGGTGGTGGCGAGGGCCTCTTCAGGTGCCGTAACAAAGAAGGAACCACAGCGCTGTTCAGTCGTGTACGCTTAATTGCCGATTCCAGCAACTTCATCTCATACCTGAATTCAGGAACAGCGCAACCTACAAGTAGTTACTTCGTAACTACGGAAGCGAAAAAAACAAAGTAGTTACAAGTAGTTACGAAGTAACTACTTGTAGGTTGCGCTGTTCCTGAATTCAGTTATGTCCTACCAACTTGCCCAAGTTTCCACGCTTCATCTCATACGTTTGAAGGATTTTTTTTAACTGCAGAAACCCATTTTCCAACCATCTTGTGATCCCGAGGACACTTGTGAAAAGTGACCTCATCGCGACGAAAAGTGTTGCGGTAGCCGAATGCCACGCAGTAATTTGGCATCGTGAGTCCATTTCAGCCCCGCACAAAGACAACTAATGAATTTCGGATGGCAATAATCTCTAATCAGAAGAAGAGAACGGTGCAATGACAGGAAATCCCCGCGAACTGGCAAACTGATGGTTGGTTAGGTGGCAGATTGCTACAGAAATTAGGCACAGTCTCGAAGCGACCCCAGCGGCCCGCTCGATCCCGCAACTGACGTCACCGCCCCATTCCTCTCTCTCTCCCGTGCTCCCCGTGCGCCGGGAGGCGTTTCTTCGGTCCAAGCCGTTTTTTTTAAATCGAAAATAGCGTAAATAACCACCGTTAGTGCGTTGCAAAGGTGGCAGATACCGAATTCGCAATATATTCGCGAATGCAAGACCACGTCAGTGTTCTTTTAAAGAGCTTCGTTTCTAAAAAGAAACACCTCACAGAATGTCGCATCGCACGAGGAGTCCCGTTAATAATAATAATAATAATAATAATAATAATAATAATAATAATAATAATAATAATAATAATAATAATAATAATAATAATAATAATAATAATAATAATAATAATAATAATAGTGGTAGTAGTAATCGCGGGAGTTCAACGCCCAAAACCTCGACGCCGCAGTGGGGGGATGCGGAAGTGGTGACCACCTGGCACTCTTTAACATGCACCAACATCTACGTACACGGAGCTCGAGCATGTTCGCCTCAATCGCAAATGCCGCCGCCTCAGGAGTCTCCTTAATTCGTAAAATATCGTTGCAGAAGCATAAAACCGCACCAGACGTCAAAACTTCTGAATCGCACAACGAGCGGTTGGTTTAAAGCCCCACCAATTACAAAGCTCTCAGACACACTTCAAGCATTCTCACATTTTTTAGACACCAACCATTATCGACGACATCATGAGCAAAGTGAGAAGCTTTGCGATTCCGCCCGTTGCCTTACGGATGTCTTGTGGTTACTTCGCCCGTTCGCAAAGGGAACAATTATGACACAGTTGACACTTGGCAGTTGTACTAGCAGCAGGCGTAACGCCCCAGTAGAAGGTTCTTTTAGGTCAGAAAATGAAATCAAATCAAGGCGCGGTAAACAAAAAAAAACCTTACACACAATCTCTTTGCGGAATGGTGTATACGTTCTCGAAAAAATGAAGCGCTGCTTTAGCAATTTAGCAGGCGATGAAAACGGGGCCCGAACATGTTGTCGAGTTCTCTTGAAGAAGCTCAAGCGTGCTTCAAGTTTTTGCTTTTTCATGTGTTTAATAGGTGTTATGTACATGTAATGTTTCAAGACAGATAGTGAGTACCACAACAATACACATAAACGTTCTTTATTCTGCTCAAAGAGAAACAACATGGTGAAAAATCATCTATGCTCATTCTATCACACAAATGTTCCACATATTCGAACGAATTTACATGTTTCTCGAAACAACCAGAAGCTTTGTGCTTAAGTGCCCAACTTCATTCGCCCCTGTGCGCTTAATGGTTCGCTTAACTTAATCGCTAGAATGAATGTCGAACGTTGTCATTTTTTTAAAAAAACGTTGTCAATTGTGTCAATCGAGCTTCCAAGGTGCTTGAAGCCATAAACTTTTTCTGTTAGAGTAAATTTTTATTAGTTTCTTACCTAATTTCACTGTTGCATTTGAGAAACTAAAACCTTACTGTAGTATCACCATTATGCATATGACTATAAGTTTATATCATTCACTTACATTTTCATTAAAACATAAAACAAGTTTACACAACGCTGCGCCAACATGTGAATATCAGCATACTTTCCTAGCTTTCCTTGGCGTTTAAATGTTCTATACATCTCTGAACTTAGCGTAACACGATAACCTATACTGCAAACGTCAATGGTAGAAAATCCCGCGGAGGTTTTCGCGAGTCTAACAAAATCATTTTTTCACTAATTGTATTAAAGCGAGCAGAACTCGCATTCGTTTGAAGACAGGTTAGCAGGCAAAATGCTGCTTCATAAAATGACAGTTCAAATTTTACAAGGAACACATTTGTGGAACATAATTTTTATTAGGCGTACGCAAGCATGCAACACTTTTCTTTTTTGTACAATCAACTAGTTTGCTGATACAATTGTAGATTATATGCCAGCTTGACTTTATGCTCGCTTACAAGCAGGCGGCCATGCCTGCAAGTTGTGTCACAGGAACGTTCCTCTCAAGCAAGTCTCACTCGTACTAAATGAAGAGCACTTAAGTTTCGCCGCTACCCGAGGCATGGTACAGTAAGCCACGAAACGACGCAAAGATGGGACACTCATTGTTAGAACGCTGTAATATTCATTCAGCAAACTAACATGACTTCGCACATTTTAAGAGCACCAAATAGTTTCCAGGTAATAGTTTAAAATAAAGCGGGTGTACGCAGGAATAGAATTTTCTCGAAAACTCGTGTGGCAACTTCTCACTTGTTTTCTCGGCCGAATAGGCCAGAAATGCATGATAATTTATTACCCAACAAAGTACTACACGCTGGTGTGATCGACTCTTCCACTAGGGTATTGAATTAGCTCTAGTGCAGTGCAAGTCTAGTCTTTATTTGAAAACTGGTAATAAATGACGTTGTTCTTTGTTCCCGTAACGTAAGTACAGTTCCGAGACTAAAAGTATATGCCACATGAGTCCGTTGGTTCAGTGACTGTTTCTATGAACAAATATATTTTATATTGGAAGAAGACCAAGTACTGCGCACTTGCATATCATTTGAACTAACGCACAACATAAGCATACCAGCAAGAAAACAACTTGCTACGGCAATTCATTTGGTGGCAAGCAAGAATAAATAAAGAAGAAACTTGCACAGACCACTAATTAAGAAACAAAGTCTGACGGCTTAGCTACCCGTCCTGAGCATTTATTATGTTAGGAAATGCTACATATATGCGCCAGAGTATATTTCACAATGTAACATAAACAGTACTGATAATCTTCAACGTCATGGCAGTGCATTTACTAGCCGACTCACATGCGTAGAGAACACAAACTTCTTGAAACAAGTTTTCTCGGAGAATACATCTCACTACGGTCATACATCTCACTAGAAGATGAAGTTAAACTAGTGTAGACAGAGCAAACTTACTGTAAAATGTAATGTTTACATGTACACATTACATAATACGAGTAGAAGCAGTTTGGACAGTCACGCAATGTACAGAAAGGAAAAAGGAAAATTACATAAACATTGTTACTGATGCGGAGATCGCTTTGGCACGTTTAGCCGGAAACGTTCATGTCGTGTAATGCAGTTTATATAATTGTCGTTCCTTGGTCTCGCGATTACAAGATTTTTATATCCTAGGCACGCGTTATTCGTGCTTTTGGTAATTAAACTACTCTAATTCCTAACTAACACACACACACACATTAACATGGATATATAGGCCTATATGGTCACGAAGCTGCGTCAGGAATTGATGGATAAAAGCCTTCGATTTTGACGTCTATAGCTATGTTAATTCCCCCGTTGAGTTTCTACCCTTGGGCTTGAGAGTTCCGATATATCTGGGTTTCACAATTATTATGTTTCTTGTAAGTGCAAGGCAATGTAAAGTTGGAGTTTGCTGAGTTGCTAGAAAACAAAAATTCCTCATCACTTTTCGGCACCGTATACTCGCACGTCTTCAAATCGCTCTGATGAAAAAAGTTGCAAAGCAAAGTAAGCAGCGGTATATTCATACAGCAAAATCACGAGCTAAGCAACGTAGTCAATATTTTATCCAACTCTACCATCTGTGGAGAGGAAACGCATTTTGTATCGTTTCATCAGGCTCGCACCAGCAAGGATTCGGTCGACCCCAAATACTCGCCTCTTTGTGTTTTATTTCACTATTTCTCTCTCTCTGTCCTTCACTTATAGACGAGAGGATGCAGACAACTGACTTCGACTTGTCTTTGCCACACGCTTCGTCGGATCTCATTGCGGGTATCGGATGTTAACATCTTCTCTATCTTCAAAGTACAATCTCGTCGTCAGCACCTGTGTTCGTTAACAAATGCTACAGACACGGCGCACACGAAAGGTTGTGCAGGTAAGAACATTAGGCACCGCGAGCCATGGAGTTTATAACGGCTGCAAATGATAGCGGCACTATACATGCTCGCACAATCCACATCTACCGCGGTGATGATACAACCTTGCTCAGCAACACCGAAACGGGTGCTAAAAAGAAAGTTACCCAGGGATTTTAAGGAAGCGTAAAGACGGACACTGAGTTGGGAAGTTGTGGCTACGTCTTGAACTTGTCCGTGTTAAGCCATGGCCTGAAGACGGGCAGCACAGTAGGGTAGTGGGTGCCCTTCTTTCGTTGCAGCGTACCGTCACTGTTGCGTATCGGGTAGGTAGCCATCATGATTGGCAACTGCAGGCGGATTTCCTTTCCCGGTCCCTTGGGCGAAATGATGAACTGCGTCCGTAAAGCGCAAATGAAAAATTTTAATCGGCGCGAGTGCATTGCGTAAACTAACGTATTAAAATGTACCATGCGTAAGATGAAATTTGAATGTCCCGAAACGACACTGCTGTCAGCGCAGTTTCATTGGCCGACTGACTTACCAAACACCAAATGGTGAGAATAAGCCGCCTGACATTGGCAACTCAACAAGAAAGCTGGCAATCTTAAAGTACGCAGGTTACGTGAGTAAGTAAGGTGCCGAGTGTAGCTTCGAGATATCTAGCTGATTCGTCATTACGAGAAATCATTTCCTTACATCAAAAACGCATTATGAATTATGAACTATACATTGTAACTACAAATAAAGAAGTGGACAAAACAATACATTTTGAAGATATGTGCTTCAGTAGCTATGACATTGCACTAATGAATACAAGGCTCCACATTTCATATACAGGCCGCAGCGGCCGCCTTTTGACAGGGGCTGGATGCAAAGACAATCTTGCGTTGGCTACACATTTCAGGAACAATAGATGGCAGACATAAGAAATAGACAACCATACGGTTCTCTATATTTTGAGAATGTACGAATTTCTCAGAAATAAAACTTCTTGGTTGCCGAAAAATTCGTCCCGGTCCGGAGTTTGAACCCTGGACCAACACCTTTTCGGGGCTGTTGCTTTACCGATTGAGCTAACCAGGAAGCTAGCAATCTGTAGCTAGAGGGGAAATTCGTCGACACTGCGAAGCACATCAACACTAGTATTGAAAATGAGTCTTGCGGATACCCGCAAGGGGGCGGAAGAGTTTCGAGAGGGAAAGCAGACAACCACCCTTTTGTAGCACGATGCCACAAAGAAATCCGTACAGATTTCTCACGAAGAAAAGCTTCTTAGTTGCCGAAAGTTGTCTACTTTTATTTTCTTAACCCTTACGCCACTATTCGGGTATCCGCGGAACTCATTTGCATTAGATAGTAGACATTAGTCGGGCGTGCTTCCTAATGAAGTCGTAGTTCAGACTCATATGATCATATAATTCTTATATTTCAAACTCGTGAAGTCAATTGCAAAAGCTGAGTGTACCTTGCAACGAGTTGTTGTTTCCCACAAAACGTATACGTCAATATTGATCACCGTCCATGGCGAATTCACAGTGCCATTTATTCGCGCTATTTCATTCTCGTCAGACGGTTGCAACATATTGCCACATTGAATATGCAGCACCAAGAAAACAACGAAGAACACGCGCAGCGAGAGAAAAAGACAAGGTTCTCTTCAGATCAGCTTGCCAGTGTTCTGGTACAATTAAAGTGAGCTTCCTGTATTTAACTGCTGCTGTTTCTGCATTGTGACAATATGCTACATTTAGCTAGGCGCCGCCACGCTCTCGTTGAGATTTCAACAATGAGGAGCCCATTCTTAATCTGAGCCACAGAAAGTGCGTTCGAGCCGAACGCGCGTTCAGTAACACGCCACAGCCATGGAGGGAAAACAAGACAGAAGGGAACGTGACGTCACGCGGGCAGTCTTGGCAAGCCGTGCCGTTTTGAAGCAAGCATTGTCGATCCAACACGTGACCTTTTGCACAACATCATGCCAGCAACGAGAATTGCCGATACTTCGGAGCACGCACCCGGTAGCTTTTAATCGAAACGGGCTGGTTCAGCGCAGACAAGCCGGCTCACGCAGGTGGTTCAAAGACGGAACAACACCGAGAATACTAAAAGCTAACGCAAGTCTGACGTTCTGATCACGTGTTGAGCCGATAAGGTGGGCATCACTCGTTTGACATAATGCTCCCTCTTTTTTTTTTCTTCTTCCATGGGCACAGCGATTGGACGCCGGAAGAGGAAACACACTACCGCGTCTACTGTTGCAAAGAGACGAGGCGCAGGGGTGACGTGCCTAGGTGCCGGTCACGCTTGAGAGCCTTTCAGAGAGCTCGGAGTTGGAGCGTTGTGCTATGAAATAACCATGCTAACGTATTCAGAGTGGTCGATTTTGACCAATCGAACGTGACGCATGCCGCCACAGCATCGCTCGTAAACGACCAATCTAATTTACGAACAACTATCACAATGTCTGATGTTGTATCGCTCTTATACTTATAAATGAAACAGAATAGTTTCTTAACGTTTCGGCTGTGGAACCAGCCTTGGTCAGAAAAACTGACTTCAAAATAACTTGGTTATTCCGACGATCCCGCAGCCGAAAGAAACCATTCTGTTTTTCAATGTGTCTTTTCTTCTGATTCATATCATTTACTTGCGTCCGAAAAATTGCTCCCCGCTATAGACATAAAACATGACAGTTAACGACAACAGCTTTAACGAGGAGCATACAGACATGTGTATTACTCACATATACGTCATACTGGATCCGTATGAGGTGGCATCCGCGCAGGTTCGTGGGTGGTATGGGTGGAATGTAAAGCATCTCGTTGCGCCACTGGTCCGTGGTGCCTGCGTCGATGCGGCCTTTCTCCAGGAACGCCAGCTCGCGCGTCTCAGCCTGAACGACCTTGTTCTTGGCCGTGTACTGGATCGTCTGCGAACACAATGGAGTACGTGACAGTTGCTGTGTTTATATCTCACCACACGTCCACGCGGTCGAAGTCATTCGAGCGAGAAATAACAAGCTGTACTCAGGCCAGCGATCGAAATGGGTCTCCGAGCATGTGGGGCTGGGCTCAAGAAGCTTTATTGTAACAGCGTATCGCTGCGTTGTTCCTCCGTCGATGTTTGTCATACCACGAACGCCATCTACAACAACACTTTCTCTACCGGAATCAAAGTTTCAACATAACAAGCAGTAACGAGAACTTTTGTACCTCGAAGATCTTGCAGTGAAGTTTTGAGGCCATTAGTCATGACAGGATTGTTTAAGGGTGTTCACATTTAACATTATCGATAAAAAAAAGAGCTTTGGGTGTTTCGCAGGAATCAGGTGGTCCTTTGCTGCATGCTGTATAACTTCATACGATTCAGTAAAATAGAAAAGCAATCCTTTGTCAATGTTACGCTAAGTACAATTCAATATGAACTGTGCAGGTATGATCTGGCGTGTTTGGTATTGCCTCATTAAAATACCTCGGATGACAACACGGATCAATTTGTAGATATCGACGCCTTTGTAGTAAAGCACACCCAAAACACACACAGACACACAGAAGACGGACTTATTTTGTGAGTTTGCTTCAGGGCTACAATACGCCAACTAGCGAACAACAACCCAGCAACACGTTCTTTTGCACTATATATTTCGTTCACTCGTAATCGCTTGCATGACTGGTCATAACACAAGATACAGGTTCGTACATACGTCTGAACAGGTGTTTAAAAAGAAAATCTGCTAAGCCTGATTGAACTCCAGCACGCGATGCTGTATTGCGTCGCCACCAAGGAGCTGCAGGTCAAGAAGGGTTGGCGTAAACGTTGGCATGTGCGCACAGATCGCATACCTCAGTGAGCACGGCCCTGGTCTTGCGGATGGTGACGCGCGTGTTGTTCTCGATGCTGGCGAAGATGCAGATGCTTTCGCCCGGCACGTAGCCGCCCTTGTCGAGCCTCACGCGACATGACAGCCGGCCCGACGAGAAGCACGCCATGCCGAGACTCTCCTCCACCTCGCAGTGGAATGGTTGCTGCGTGGTAATTGTGCCCAGTACTAGTCATTGGGTCTACAGTGCGCAAGAGTGAGAAAGAGAGAGAGGTTGAGGAAAGACCTAGAGGCTAGCCGGGGATAATCTGCGGTTACCTATGGCGTACAGGAAAAAAAAAGGTGAGAGTGAATGAAAGAGAAGGAGATAGTCAGTAACGGCGGTCATAGCGAGGAAGCAACGCAAGGGATGAGAAAAAAAGGAACGCAGACAAGCGCTTGTCCGTGTCCCTTCTTTTCTCGTTCCTCCTTCCGCGCTATGACGTTTCTGATCATGGAGTACGAGTTGGCCCGATTCTCCGCCCTTCTGTAGCTACACTGCAACGGACCGTTTAAAACAACACACAAACGTAGTCCTGTCTCTACGCGTCGTTCTGTCCTGTCTCTAAATCGCGGTGGCGCCTTCATAGCGACTCGCGTTGAGGTCCAGGAAGGACAGTATCTTAAAATTTCGCTTTTTGCCAGAAGGCGATTGTCCAACTGACCAGGAGTGATGCACGGATATAAATGGGCACTTGGTCCTACTAAAGACACGCTTAAACTTACACACATTTTGATTGCACCATACATTAAACATTACTGAAATGATAGAGGAAGACCTGCAAACCTGAACTCACGACTGAAACTTCCGAGGCAACCAATAAAAATTTATTGGAAACAAAACTGTTGAACTGAGAAAGAAATCACTCGATATTCTTTACTAGTGTGCGTCGAAGTTTCTTGTTCTCTTCGATTTTCAGGAAGTCTACGCGTCGCAATGTTTTAAATGGCACATAGCCTTTTTCGAAGCATTAATGTTTTGTGTAAGGGCTACAACACTTTACCATGTATGACATACTTAGGCTATATTTCGCGTTTAGCTTACCATTGATCAGCACTCAGTGAAATTCCTAATACAGGACGAATATTGTAACAAGATTTTTAAATGTGAAGGGTGCGATAGCGTAAAGTAAATGTGTTATATGGTTGCTGAATAAGGCACTGTGTTCGTGCCATAGCATTTGTCCAGAAAATATTCAACTTACGCTGCAGAATGCATGCGAGAAAAGCTTAACATCGGTAGTTGAGATGACATTGTAACAATAGTACCGTGAGTAAGGTCGGCTCTAGGTTCAAGTCGATGGGGCTCATGACGATGAAGACCTGCTGGTTCTTGTGCGTCAGCCCGCTGGGCTCCTTGAGAGCTGCCTTGCAGAAATACTGGACCCAGCCGTGCTTGCCCAGGAAAGTAGAGGGAAGTCCCAGGGGAAGGCCCAGCTTGAACGGGAACGAGTGTACGCCCGGGGAGAGAAACACCACTCGAGCAGGTGAGCCTGCGTGGAGGGATGAAGCTTAGCCTACCGCGGTAAAATGAACTCGCTCTACTCTTGATGCCTTGGTATACAGAGCATCATTGCTACAGTTAACATTGCAAATTATGTGGATGTTGCCGAGTACGTTAGCCAAACACCGAATTAGTCCAAGTCAATAAGTTTTTTGTGTGTCTTTATCATATGTGCGCTAAGTAGAGCTGTGAGCGGCCTGATTTTTGAGCCTGAGCCCGGCCCGGTCCCACTGGCTGCGTCTAAGGCCCGCCCGAGCCTGATGCTAGAGGGCTGCGAGCCCGTGCGACCCGGCCCGACGTATAAAGAGAGAAACCCGGGCCTGTAGTCCTGCCCGACATGTTTGCTGCGGAGACAATTACGATATAATTTTCCGATAATGTGGAACTTTATTCAAGATATCAAAATCAAACATAAGCAAATGATACATATGTTAGTGTATAATAATAAATTCAAAATTCTGTGAAAACAACAAGCTGCGTAGTAATTCAGGCTTATCAAGTGTGGCAAACCTGCATCACATATCCCGCCGAACTGAAGTTCCGCTCGCTGCTCGCACTCGTTGCCCAAATTCGCCAACATATTTTTGACAAGCATAGCGGGCTTGTAATAATTAGACTTTCATAAGTTTAGTTTCTAGGGTGCAGGGCAGGAGGATGCTTTCATGGGCATATCATCCCGAAGGTGATCTTGTGTGTGGCTCATCGCTATGTGCTCGAAAACAATTTCGGCAAGACGTCTATACTATCGGTTTGATACGCCCCGCCGTGGTGGTCTATAGTGGCTAAGGTACTCGGCTGCTGACCCGCAGGTCGCGGGATCAAATCCCGGCTGCGGCGGCTGCATTTCCGGTGGAGGCGGAACTGTTGTTGGCCCGTGTGCTCAGATTTTTGTGCACGTTAAGGAACCCCGAGTGGTCAAAATTTCCGGAGTCCTCCCCTACGGTGTCTCTCATAATCATATGGTGGTTTTGGGACGTTAAACCCCACAAATAAATCAATATCGGTTTGATGCGTGCTTTGCACCAGGCCCGGCCCACCCGATGCCTGAGATGAATAGTCCAAGCCATGCCCAGACCTGAGATGAGAAGACGTCGGCCTACCCGAGCCCGACATGCGCGCCCGGCCGTATACCTGGACCCGTGCACACTGAGTATTGATGAACTTGCCACTAATGGTGTCAATGCTCTGAAAAACCCCGTTAATTAAAGAAGGGCGGGAACTAATTCTGAGCACTGCATTCTTCAGAGTAAAAGAAGATGTCCGTACAATTATCTTATGCATTAGGGAAGAAGTTAAAAAAAAACGGAGCTCATATAACGAGGACAGAGAAGGACGACACCCGCACGATGCAGTTTTTTTCGCCTCTCAGTTACGCAACTGGCCTAACATCGTTCGCCTGTGCATCAAGATTCCTCAACTGCACGCCCTTTGTCGCCTGGCGTCGGGCTCACGACTTTAATATCGCTTTCACAAAAGAGTGCTTATTAAACCTCCTGGCAATGTGCTAAAAAGGTTAAAACTCCGCAACACGCAAAACTTCTCTTCAGATGCAATAATGAAGTATAATAGAAAGGTAAAAAAAAGGCAATGAAAAAATGAATGCCTGCAAGTTTAGGGCTCTTGTCAGGTACGTTCATTGCATGGCTATCATTTTGTTTGTAACAGATAGTTCATCGATAGGCCCTCGGAGGTATTCTTGGCGTGTTCATGCGCCGCCGAATGTGTCAGTAACCGGCACAGTGCGTGCCTTCCTGTCGGCGCACTGTAATTGTGTGTCCATGCATGCACTGAAAGTGGGTCACCGTGCGTGTGCGCGCACAATTTAGCGACACAGTGAGGCGTATTCGTCGTATTTTGCATGCGCTCACCTTTGGGCGTGTTCTCGCCGAGCAGCCTCATGCGGAAGTCGATGTAGTTTTCCCGGTCGGACGTGTTCACTTTGGACTTGTCCGTGAGTCGCACCACGCCTTCTCCGACGATGTGGAAGTACAGGCCTGTCATGATGGTTGGGCAGAAAGAGAGATGAAGCTTAAGAGATGAACAAACTCGCTACGCGCAACAAACCGTGCAGCTGCACGCAATTAAAGATGACAGTAACATTGGCGCCTCCAAGGGGTTGGAAGGAGGTGGGGGGGCGTGTGGGAGAGTTCGCATTTTCTCTAAATTCGTCAACTCCGCATCTGTATAAATGAATGAGCTTTTATCAGGCATTTGTTCATCTGTGCATTATCATCATCCCATGGAGCCCTTCATCGAATTCCCCGCTTGTGGGACTAATCTTGAGATTATTGAGTGCCTTCAGTCTGATAGTTTATTCACGTTTTAGTGCGTATTGAAAGACTACTAACTACTACGTCACAAGGGCTGGAGATTACACGCGCACAAACATATATATATATATATATATATATATATATATATATATATATATATATATATATATATATATATATATATATATATATATATACGAGGGACTATTGGTCAGCTGCCCGCTCGTAATAAGTTCACGTGCTACGTGACGCCACACATGTGCATAAAAGGGTGTTTCACACTCGCCGCTTGGCTACAGAGGGCGCCGACTGACACTCCTACTTCTAAATTCACATATAAACCCAAAAAAGTGGGTGGAGGGAAGGCTGCTGTGATAGCTCAGTGGTTAGAGCATCGAACGCGTTATTTGAAGGTCGTAAGTTCGATTCCTGCTCACAGCTGGTTATTTTTTCACCCTCTTTTCTTTCTTCTTATTTACATTCTATTTGTTCTAATAACTTCCCCTTTGTCCACTATGGTAGTTCATATACCGTCTTCCTGATAAACAAAAAAAGAAAGACGGAGAAGCGCGCAATGTTGCGATCTATCTGGGGCTATAATTAGGCACGTGGTACGCGGTGTTTTGCAAAGCGAATCTAAATGGAAGAACTGACTGCACCATTGGACTTCATCCTCTTGTAACAGAGAGGGCCACAGTTCTTGGCACTTCAGCGCGACCATAAGTACAAGAGGACCACCCGAACGAAGGAGGCGGTGCGCGTGCTGTATGCCCTTCCCCTCTGTAATGCCTTCTGGTGCTGTGCGCGTAGTGAAATAAATAAATAAATAAATAAATGAATAAATCAATATTCTGCATGTGGACCGACTTGTCGCCAGAAACAGAAACTCATACGGCTTTTCTGCATTCGCCGAAGACGACTTATCATATATATATATATATATATATATTATATATATATATATATTATATATATATATATATATAATATATATATATATATATATAATATAAGCTATCCGCGATAGCTTAAACTTTGTAGAAGCGATGATGACATTGATGGTGCCACTACGTCGAGCCATAGCGACGTCATGTAACATAATAAATTTCGGTGACCTGTGATGTCACGTGACCATTATTTTTTGGGTGACTCGCGTTGTCGCCTACGGTCAGTATTCTCGTTTGATGAGAAATCTAAGGCTTTTGGCTTAATGAATCTGTTGCGCAACTTTCGCATGTTCTCTGACATTTGTGGCAAAGACTGCGTGAGCTTGCCGGCCACGACTCCAGCATCAAACCGCAGCAGGCATCATAGACAATGCTCAAAGATCGGACACCGATCTGTCACCGTCTCCAGACCACCAGCTGTTTTTCGGACGCCTGACTGGGAGAACTACATCCGCTTCCGCAAGAGGCTTCTCGGCGAGAACCATGGCAGATAACACTGCTATCTACCGAAAATGTTTCGAAGCCTTCGCGATAGTGAAAAATCTGGGTGAACAAAACAAGAGAATGTACAGGGGAAGTTATAGACCAATGGAATGTAAATAGGAAGAAGGAAAAGTGGATGAAAAGATAACCAGCCGTGAGCAGGTTCGTTTCCTGCTTACGGCTGGTTATCTTTTCGTAGAATTGAATCATTTGCCAACGAGCAGTGTGCTATCGGCATAGAGTAATATAAAAGGCTAAGAGAGGACACTTCTATAGGCCCCTGCGGCTGATTTTGGTTCGCTGTGCACCATATGGGTGTGGGGAAACTTTTCAGCCTCGGAGATGCAGGCCACAGTAAAGACTGTCTCGAAGGTGATTTTTTAGTGACTAGCAATAATATACAGCCTTAGAGACCACCTCTACGTGCGTGCTCGTCTCTAAGCCCATACTTTGTTGTTTTTTAACGCGTAGTTAGCATGCATTGATGAGCTTTGTGTAAGCTGCACCGCTAGAGCGGAAAGCAAACGATGGCAATGTGTCTATGCACATATTTTAATTAAAACATGACAATCATTGGAGGAGCGAGAACTTTTATTTTCAAGTTATATTCTGGGGTAAGCACATACCCACTTTGTTAATATTTGACAAACGCTGGCACAAAGAGAGGCTCATTGCATTGCGAGACGCGGAAATACAGCTGCCATATTGTGACTACAAATTACACACAAGAAATAAAAATATAGGCAACAATATGAGAAGAACCGCAGCAGAGCAAAACTGCAATAAACGCACACAGCTACACATACAGTGCACAAGGCGACACGGCCGTAGTTGCTTCAGCAATTGACTCCAGCATGAACGGAAAAAAGAAAAGAAAAATGTTGGCAGCGTTTTCTTTCCCACTTTTCCACTAATTTTCTCCTACACACTTTACATCGTTCTTTCACCAAAAGAGTCACAAGCAGTTGCCGCAGCAAAAACAAAGCAATTTTAGTTGTCATGCAGGCCATCAACGAGGCAGGAGTGTTTACTCCTACATTACGTCCTAGCTTTAGCTGGCACACAATTTTCTATATTCACCACTTCTCTCTTGCTGGGCTCGTTAGAGCTTCAAACAATTTGCAAACGGCATAGATGACGATACTGAGCCTAGCTGCACTTTTCACAAAATCTCACTGATGCAGTGAATTCGAATAGATGTAGAGGTACAAAGAAAACATAACAATGCGAGCGGCGACTCAATTTCTTGAGCCAAGAAAAAATTTTCTCGCAAACGTGCTGCGAAGCATTCCGAACAATTTTCTTTCGTGTGAAGCAATCCGCCAAAAAAGTGCGCGAAGTGAAGAGCACAAAAAAGATCTCTGCGCCGAACAGCACAATGTCAGAAATGTTAGGTTATGGCTTCAACGATGAATCAAATACGCACTTGACAAATAATTGAAGACGTTCGTACCAGCAGCAGCCAAGCTGAGAGGCAGATGAAACAAGAGAAGACCACGACGCACGCCGGGCACGCTATTGCACATTTTTTTACGGCGTCTTCCTGCTGCTGCCCGTACTTCTTTATTCCCCCATGCTCCGTGCTCATGGACACGGAGCATGACAACGTTTCCGTCGCGTCGACGCCATGTGCACTTCTCTCGCATTGGATCCATGCCTGATCCCAGCCCGATGGTATCGCTCCGTACAATCGTAAAATATGGTGCAACCGCATGACGGATTCAGGCCGCTATCACATACGCAAGAACACGTAGACGTATACTGCACTAGAAAAGGTACGGTAGTAAACAACTAGTACGCGTGTTCCCTTAAAGCAGTGAGTCCTGCGTTGCCATCTTACGGCTATAGGGTGAAGCTGTGTAGCTCCGTCGCTTTCTGGCCCGAGTAACCACTCTCGTCATTTTTATGTTGCTCTATGCTTTCGGTGTTCCTAAAGAAACCCCTCAGATACCTACTTGTCGCGAGTGTGCGCAGGGAGGCCATTCGATACAAGATTTTGGCCACTGAAGGCGAGAGTATGACATCAGATAAAGCGCGTGTTATCACCACGTCCGTGGAAGTGACGAAAAACCACCCCAGGCAGATGCTGTTGGGACCAGGCGAGACTTGATAACATGAGGAGCACGTCAAGTGGTAACGTGACAAGAGCGCGGTGACTTCGTGGTCAACCAGGAACAGTCGGGGACGTGGGACGGCGGCCACCAGAAAAGGGTCCGTTGAAAAAGGCAAAATGCTGTTGCGCATTCCGTGCGAGCGTCGCCACCATTGGCAGGACGGTCGACAGATCAAGGTAAAGTGCAGCAGTTGTTCTCTCAGACAGGACATTTAGTTCGTATGTGGTCGACAAGGCTCGAAGTTTTAACCGGGTGGACGATTTGCCTAGCTCATAACTGTACGCTCCAAGAGAAAGTATTCAGCCATGCCAAGCAAAGTGAACCCATGGAAGTGAGCGGGCGAACTGCTGCCATTGAAACAGGCACAGACTCGGTGGTATTTATTATTCCTGAAAGTAAATCTGTTAAATCACAGCTCTTCGTAGAAATAGCGTTCCCATAATTCTTAAAGTAGCCATTTAAAGAAATATATATGATACCAGCTGCTAGTACACTCATTTCACACTACCGCAAAAGAGCAGGCGTGACCGCAAAGCGCCCATCCAAGAACATAAGACCGAATCGGGAAAAGCGCGTCACTTTTTTTGTGCGTGGTGGTGCAGATACTCGAAGCGCTTTCGTGCCATATTTCTCTGCCGAGCATATCAGCGCAGCCGTGGTTTGTTTTGAAGACCACACACGACAGTGACACGCGGATTTTCCTGCGAAACCGTCCGCACATGACGGCAAAAGTGAACGTATACGGAAAGGGCCATTCCGAATGTCATTTACAGACCTAGTGATTCCGCGAAAGGGAAGGAAAGCGGAAGTAATCCGGGTGGGGCTTTATGGCGGGATTGTGTTGTGACTACGGGAATAAAAAAAAAAAATACAGCCCCAATCAACATTTGGCCAAGTAAGTAAAACGTGCCTGTTTTATAGTTCACGAGGAGGAGAGCGGAAGTAGACGAAGCGTCCAAGTGAGTCACTAGGAAAAAGCCAGCCCTAGGGGGTGTCGTAAAATGATGAACTATAAACGCCACTCTCCTTCTGCGACATAAGTATATCACTCGGCGACATTTGACGTTTTACCGCTGAATATTCCGGAGTTTAAATTTGGCCATTGCGGTGCATGCGTTCAGAATTTTCAGCAATATGTCCTCCACTAATATGGCGGAAATGGGAAAGATCAGAATTTTAGATGCAACTGTGGGAACGTATGACGTGTATCCAAGATCTGAAACACGCATAATCAGTGGCAGTCGGGCCTGGCACATAGTAGTGCCCAAGATACAACTTCCTCTTTGCCCTCTCGTCTGCATGTTCTTTGTGATATATTAATATGCCTAGCAGTGAACCTATTCACGAATGAATCTTACGCTAATATTTTTCGTAGAAAAAAAATTCGGCCAATCACGACACCGGACATGTAATTAGCGTAGCTCCCCGATTAACTCGGTGTGTGGTTCATGAAGACAGCTGTATTCAAACATTCTTGTCCTATGTATAGCATGTTTTCACCTCTAATATTTGGGCAGACGCGGTGGCCCATCACTTTAGACCAGCTGGTAAGCCACATGCGCTTCTTCGAAACGAATTTTTTCTTTGTGCAATGGTGGCACAACGTAGCGCCTCCTCTGTACATACATACACTAAAAAAAGAAGCAAGCGAATTTCCCTCAAAACCGAAGGGTTTCGTGGAACTCCGTCCTAACATCTAAGACCAAAATCACAGACTTCAGTTCATGGGTGTTAGTAACCATTAGTGGAAATTTCAGCCATAGCAATAAACGTTAACGGAATCGAATATAGTTTTTTTTTCTTACAAACACGGCGAAGTGGAAACAATTGTGTTAAGCTAGTCTCGTGGAAAAGACACAGCTCTTTCAAATGTTTTCACACGCGTTAATCAGCACACCATCGCAAATTGACCTCTGCTTAGAAATTAGAAAACAATTTTTCGCAGTTAATTGGCACGCGATGACGAGGACAGCAGTTAAGAAGAAAGTTCGGCAGATATCCCACGTACCATAGAAACATGTGCTTTTTATTTGATTTATTGTGCGTAAAAATGTTAATTACAATGAGAAATTATACAGATACAGAGGAGGTCCTAAAGTAAACAGACTGTACAGGGAACCTCCCATAAGAAATGAGTAACAGAGGTATGTATAACGCAGTTTAATATGTACACACACTAAACACTAACAAAAGAAGCGTAACACTAATATAATTTGAACATAAAAAAGTGCTAGAAAAGCGGTGATTATGAAATGATTATACTGAGTGCAAACAAAATCTAAGGCTGAGTTTGAATGCATGGAAACCAGAGCATGAGTATGACATGGTAAGGAGTGGGTTAGTGTTGAATTTTCTATAACTATTTCAGGGTAATGAATAGCTGGAAGCGAGACGGGTAGACAAAGAGTGCGGATTTCATAATCACCTTTTGGTAATTATTAAACGTTTCCGTTAATAGCTGTGTGCGTCAGAATTCCGAGTGAGTATTTGTGAAGCTTTCCCACCGACAGAATACCGTTAAAGATGAGCAGACGGGATGCTTCTGATGTGTAGCTGCTATGCGTCATGACGCGAATAGCTTGATTTTGAGTGTGTTGCAATGACGATAAATGAGCCGGATACGTGTCATGGTGATAAGAAATAATTGAGGTACGTATGAATAAAGCGTAGTAAAGAGTTATTAGTGTTTCGTTATTTTTATTTTTGAATTTGTTGTGCGAAGCATGCGGAGCGCAGGTGTCTGGTTCGTGTGGTGTAATTTTTTATTGAGCTAAACATTAAAAAATAACGCTGAAGATATATACAAGTGTACACACAGACATGTTGAATAGTTGCATGTCTTTTATATAACCAGTTGTTTACAGTTGCGTAATGATACCAACAGCAACACGGGCATTACCAACACTAAACGTGGTAAGCTGATATGTAGCACTTGTGCTCGCGAAGGTGGTAGCCCTGCATGGTTGGTACTACGTAGACCATACATAAGTGAATGGGGTTTAAGTATACAGTTCGTATTAACCCGACATGAACCCTGTATCATATCATGGAAATACTTAGGTAAGGTTTAGGATAGCCAGCACAGCAAGCACCATTGACATTTCCCCAGCATTACGTCCGCTTTCCAAAGCGGTGCCGATTCCTGGCGCGGCTCTGAGGTAGAACTATGAGCGACACGCTCAATGCGATTCCAGCTGGCACCTTGATATTTATTTCTTGCATGAAGGCGGTGAATATCAGTTCCTTTTATAAGGCTCTCGCACTTAAATCACGAATGTCCGCTTTAGCTGCTCCATGGACGATTTAAATCGCCTTTCACGCATACCCACATATGGCAGTATAGGGATATGTTTGGAGGAAAGGATTCGACCGTAGAGTTTTATACAATAATACCTAAAAAGCAATCTGGCGCTGCGATTGTGCATCCTCGTGGGAATTATGGGAAGTACAGGCTTCGGATTGGATAGTGTTAGCTAGTGAGACGCTCCCTGGATTTCGTGCCGACCGGTTGTGCGCCCGCGCGCTCCGCGCGCTCGCGACCTTCGGCGTCAGCGTAGCTCTGGCCGACTGGGCTGGCCCTATACGTCACCTCCTGTCGCCGGCTGTCTTCGGTGACAGCGCAGCTCTGACCTACTGGACCTGCTCTACGCCATCTACAGACGCCGACAACATCTCTCGCAAGTGTACCCCGTCCTCGGACTCCAGTGACCGTTCTTCCACCTTTCCTGTCTCTCTCTCCTATCCCCTCAGTTTGTTGTTGCTTCTTCTTCCTCTTTCCTATACCTTTACTTCTACCCTTTTATCCCTCCTTACCCCCATCCCTTTGTGAGCTCTGTGGCGGTGTCGCTCACTGAAGCAGACAATAACGGGGCTCACTTTTCTCTTCCTTTCTCTTAAGAACCACTCCCCCTAGCGAACCGTCTACCCATCTTTTTCTACAGTTTGTTTCCTTCTTTGTGCAGCGTGCACGGGTAGCAGAGTGCAGTTAAAAGCGCTGAAGCAGTGTCTTTGTTGGTCGAGGAGGATGAGGACAACTTGGTATGGTTGCGCATCGTCAAAGTGCAAACAAACTCGCGGTGTCCCCCAGGGCGCTGTATTATCGCCAGTTCTATTTGACACATTAGTGAGCACAATCCCGCATTGCCAGGACGTTAAGGTGTTTGTACGATGATATTGCATTTTTCACGGCACATAGTGACATATATTCTATATATCGATATCTACAGAGATATGTGCATATGCCGGAGAGATGGCTAGATGCAATCTGCATGAGCTTAAATGTAAATAAAAGTGCAGTATTTATATTCCCGTTAGCAGATGCCATCTCTATTTCAATATGTTACAAACAAGAGCACATTCCGCAGGTGGAATCTCTTAAATATTTGGGAATAATTCATAATGCCAACCTAAACTGGATTCCCCACATAGAAAGCATAGCATCTAAAGCACAACGCACCTTATAGGAATTCTTCGTAGACTGAGCAGCCGTCGATATGGTCTACGCAGAAGCACAATGGCGATGATATATAAAATGTATATGCGATCAATGTTAGAATTTGGGTGCGTATTGTTTTCAGGTGGCCTTGCTTAAAAAATAAAGCCTCTAGTTATGCTTGAACGAGAAGCCTTGAGATTGTGTCTAGGGCTTTCTAGGTTTGTATCAAACAATCTTTTGTATCAGGAAGCACGATTACCTACATTGCCTTGTCGTTTTCGTATACCCTAACGGTTCAGACGTTTCTGAAATTTTATAGGTATGCGCCAAGACAAACTGAGTATGCTTTTGTAAATGATCCAGACTCCTTTTTTCTTGCCTATTGGCCACAGTTTCGAACACCTTAGATTGATTTTGTTTAGAAACAACTAGATAGGATAAACGTAAAAATTCGAGATGTGATTGCGGCACAGGTTACAAATCTAAATCTTAAGATAGAATTCGATTAGATTTTACCCTCTAAGCCCAAATTACAATCCTACAGGGTCTTAAATAGCCGACTGCAGGATTATCTTGCACACACAGAAACGAATAATATTATAGACACAGATGCTTCAGTAATGGATGAAAAGACAGGTGTAGGCGTATACTCCCATTCACTTGACTGGTCTTTTTCGTTAGGATGTCTGGATTTCACCCCGGTTTTTGAAGCTGAACTGTTGGCAATAATTCTAGCGCTGACAAAGCTACCTTTGAATGCCTATAACGCGATCATAATGACGGATTCCCTGTCAGTATGTACGTCGATTACGGCGTCAACAAAATTGATGGCCTTAAAGACGCTTCTTATGCTAGTTCCTCTTCAGATGCAGCTATTGAAATTAGTATGGGTACCTGGTCATTGCGGTATAGAAGTAAATGAAAGCACGAGCAGCATTGAAAGGTCCAGCACTTTCAGTCCTTCCCGAAGTGGCCACTATAACTGAGACAAGATACAGAAAACTTTCGCTTCGTGCAGACGTTATGGAAGCAATGTCAGCACCAGAATTTACTCACTTATGATTTCCGTGGAAAACTCATTGTTGTCCTACAAGACAGTTGGGAGCCATAATAACCAGGTTTCTAGGTCGTGTCCCCCCGTTAAATTTCTATTCACACATGGCTAGTCTGGCGATATCACTGTTATGCAACTTTTGTTCAGAATCAGAAACAATAGAGCACTATTTTTTATCATGTCGCCGGTACAAATTGCTCAGAAAGATACTTAGTCATCCCATTCTCTAACCTGGGGCTGAGCTTCACTATTGAAAATATACTTTCCTTCGGTGCTTCCGATCTGGGCTTCAGCCACGAGAACGTATTTGATGCAGTTTGCAAGTACCTTAATGAAAGTAGAATTAAGCTTTCAATTGCGTGATTATTATTCCTGCAAAAATTTTCTAACATAAAGAGGAGCTTTGTTTAACTACGCTAATTCCTATTTAGGGTAATAAACGCATTGTCTGATCTGAACGAGTGACAAACAATTATTGCACTTCTTTCATTCTACCTAGGGTGTCTTTTCTTTTTTTCTTTTTTTTTTGGTGGGTGGTTTCGATATTGAATATAAAAAAAAGTCACTGAATTAAGTCTTAGATTCTTGGCCGATCCCCCTGAGTGGGCATGAGCCATGGCTGTGGAATCATCATCATCATCTCTTGATCTGCTGCGCCGTTGGAGCTTTACGAGTCGTATTTGATAGTTTAAACGAAGTGTCGTTCACTCACCGCTGCGCATAAATGTAGCGTCCATGCCAGTGCAAGATATTGCAAGAAGTTTTTTTTTTTCACGAGCGCGTGTTGCCTAAATTAGTTCGAATCTACTGCACAACGAAGGCGAAGCAAAACAGACGGACTGATGCTTTTCTGACTCAACTTCTAAGCACAACAAGAGGCGCGTGGGGGGCAGATCACTAGGACCACTTGGAAAGACGCACCTGACAATGCAGCAGATGATACTTTAAGTGTTTTTTTTTTAACTTAGGTAATACGATGATGTTACTTCAATCAGTGGATAATGCGAACTTTCCAGCGAAAAACAAGCATGTTCGTTGTCGAGTGCCGTAAAAAATATTTCAATTTATATCTTTATGCCAAATCTGGAACGTAATGACAGAGCGTTGCCCACCCTGGTAGTTAAATTTTTTCAGGTCTCACTTCTACTTCACCATCACAGAAACTTCTTTTGTGATAAAGTTCATGTTCAATAAAATGAAGAAAGTCTCAATAGGATTTAATTTTAAATCACTTCGTTTGATACTCGGCAAACAAGCATTGCGAATCTCAAGAACGTAATCTATTCGAAGCAGATCCTATCTCTCTCTCTCTCTCTCTCTCTCTCTATATATATATATATATATATATATATATATATATATATATCTGGGTGGATGGGTAATAGCCTTATACGACTGAACCTCACAAGCCGGTAGCCTCAAAATAAAAACAGTTTATTGGCTTACAAAAAATTATTGAGGCAACAATATTTGCCTTTACCACGGACCTTGACTCCCTCACGCGGGAGCACCATGAACCTTCTATAGCAGAAATAATAGGAAGGGTCCTAGGGCTCATGGAAATTATTTCCTAATGCTATAATAAATTTTGTATCTAATATTCTAATACAAGAACCGTTCAGTAATTGAAAACTGCGCGCTCTCATATCAAGTAATACGTATGCATATGGCAAACAATATTTCATTTTATTCTTGATTACCAGATATTCGCACATCCTTAGCTACGCTCAAACCACTACTTCGATTGTATAAGACGTGTTGCGTACAATGTCCCAAATGAATGATCTCGTGAGTGTTTGCGTACGCTTTTGAAGAACATAAAAATGCTGAAAGATGTTGCATACGCGCAAGCATGGCAATGCGCTTGCAACCGCAACTCAAAGAATCACTCGAGGGCGTTTACTGCACAGTTCAGAGCTCTCCTCAACAGCCTCCTCATTGTTTCCTTTAAATGCACGGCAGGAAGATAATAACCACTGCTTTAGCGTACCGCCTCATCTCGTCATACTTTATAGAGATTCAACGATCTGAACAATGCGTAGCTGTCCACGGAACACGCCCCGTTGCGCTTGGCCTCCGCTGTTCCGGCCAATGCGCACGAGACTGCGCAAGCCGGATAAAAGCGCGTAATCATAAGTGCTCACCGTCAGTACGAAGCGGAAGTTAGCCTTTCGAATTTACAATTTGGATATTTTTAGTCACGGCTTGCTCGTTTGTATCGTATGTGTTGCCGCCTCGTAGAGCGGGGCAGGTTGCCCTAAGGTCTTCTTGCTCTTCTTTTACACTTCATTATTAGGTTTCATGAACATGCACGTTCTTTGCACAGTTTGTTATAACGTTGTTACTACAAGTTCGGTTCTCTTGTGTTCTTTCTCTCAAGCGCAATAGGGACAATACATCCAACCTGTTCACACGCGTGCTTTCAGCAGTAAGCTTGCCATATAGCTACTCTGTGCCTTCTCCGTGTCTGGGCGAGTATTTATGCGGAATAACTGTAGATTACTAAGCATAAGCTGAACGTGTACGACTCTGTCACATTGCTTCACTCCATAGTGAGATCGACAAACTTGCCAACTACTTGACATCATGCAACTAGTCACAGCATAGACGAAAGAAGAAAATTTATCAAGGGCTCGATCTTTTTTCGTCAGACACAACCTAATTAAAAATCAACAGCCAAGAAAGAGAGAAACATGAAAGGAAAGGCAGGGTGGTTAACCAGACGCACGCCCGGTTTGCTATCCTGCGCTCTAACAGACAATGCAACTAAGGAAAATATTGCAGCAGTTACCTGTAGTCTTTTAACCGCGTATAATTAATTGTGATATAAGCGGAAGATATTAAAGTGGTCCCAACGACGACTTGCCTTTTGTGGGGACCAAGTCGAATAAACATGCAGCCTATGTTGCCGCAGAAGCATAAAAGCAATATGACGGTAGTTCAATAATAGACTTTAGGGCGGAACGTGAAAAGTGCCACCAAGCATGTCTAACGAACGACCTTCGGAAAAAAAGAACACAGCGCTGTCTGCACTATTACTGAATCCTTTATATTTGTTCTGGGCTACAGCGGCTCCATTTTCAGTGGAGGCGAAAACGCTTGGGGCACCTGTATTTCCGTTATGTACACGTTAAGAAAGCCCAGGTGACCACAATTTCTGGAGTTCTCCATTACGGCATCCCTCATTATCATATAGTGATTTGGGGACGTATTATCTCAATAACTACACTTCTTGCACGGGTAACCCCGAAGGCAGTGATAGTTGGCAAACCCTGTGCGACTCATCTATTCTTCCTCTCGCATAAGCTTACCGAATCTCATGCAAGACTTGATATGAAGAAAGAAGACTGTTTCTAGCCTCTGTGTAAGCACAAATATACGGGAACTCTTTCGTGGCGCAACGCTTTCTCAATTCTTCTCCGATGAGCTGCAGTACTTAGCAGCGTGAGTCTTTCTTTGCCCATAACGATGGGGGCGTGTAGGACCACCGGCGAAGTCTACTTAAATTGCGTGCGCGTCTACTGGAGTAGAAGAGTGACGAATTGGATGCGCGCCGGTGGGCCACTGGGCCGGGTCAGTAGGAACGCTAGAGCCGAGGCCGAGCAGCCACCCGTAACTAACAGGGTAGCCCCGAGTCAAGTGAGGTGGGGAGCGTCGCTCCGGCGCTTTTTAAGTCGTCGCCTTCTTAAATTGGCTGTTCCGGTTTCGACAACGCTGGAGCACGCAACCTGTGTTGCAAGATTGGTAGTTTGGAAAGCCGATATAAGAGAAGCTGCGCGGATGGTGCAGTTGTTATTTTGTATGAGCACACATTTCTGGAAGCATTCCACGGCTTAATAAATTCAAGAGAGGAGATGCAACATGCAGTTCAAGAGAGTCAGCTTGAAGAATTTGTGGGAAAGAAAGAAAACTGGAATAGTGAAGAAGTCAAAATGCAGGTTGTGCGGGTTGCTATATTTCACGATTGGTATAACAAAAACAAGGACATGAGAAAGAAATAGGGTGAGAGTGAGCACTGTTTTCATTAGAGGGTACAGAAGAGGATCATGAATATTCGATTGAACATGTGATAGCGACAGATTATTTTTATGTCCCAGTTGTGGGTGTAATCAGGGCCACAAAAAACTTTCTCTTTGAGTATATAGAGTCAGTATAGAGTGCGGCCCTGATGGCCGGGAGGTGGTCTAGACGTGTAGTGAATAGTTTCAGCAAGTTTCAAACGTGTCCATAAAAAGCACAAGAAGAAAGCGACGCAATGGACAAGGCCTACAACTGATGTTCATTGCAAAACAATATTCTCTAGAACATCAATACGCGCATGCGTGAAGAGCCAACAACAGAATCATGCTAACATACTAACCCTCTCCCCTCCCACTCCTTCTTTCTTTATCTTACCCGAATCATCGCATGAGCTACAAGGGAAGTCATAGGTTAACCAAATAATACAATTCTTGAATTCACTGAATTATGTGTCACTGACACATATTTCACTGAATTATGTGTCACTGACACATAATTTAGCGTCCAGCTTCCTAATGTGCAAAGCTTCGCATATTTCTATAAATCTCCACTCTGTTACGTTCCCTCCCCGCAAACGATACACTATCAAAATGGGGTGCGCATCTTATAATGCAAGGGCAAGTGCACTTCTGGCCAGTTGGCCGCAGTGCGATGTTTTTTCACATGCGCTCGTTGAGGCGTCGGACCGTCTGGCTGACGTAGGGCCAACTGCAGGAGAAAAGCATCTGTTCCGGAGCCCTCCACTACAGCGTCTCTCATAATCAAATGGTGGTTTTGGAACATTAAACATCATATATAAATCAATCAATCAATCAATCATCAAAAAAGCATCTGATAAACTACAGACGTTTTGTGAAACTACATCCTACTACACAAACAACATTCTGTAAAAACAGTAAAGTTTTTTTCCCCCACAACCACTGCTTTCATCTTTCTAGATGTTGCATTGAAGGTATGTGAAAAGTAGACTTCCGACCTACTAGTAGATGTGCAAATGTTTGTGATAGTCCGTAATAGTCGTTACTTAGCGCGTCAGCCATTCTAGTTCGAAAAAGAGAAATGTTAATTAGAACACTACACGTTGTATACGGGGATGCTTGATGTAGCTACCCGGTTAACAATAATCGATTTTCATTTCTGCTTTCACGCATAGTGATCACCGCAAAGTTCGAACACTGATGTCATAGCGCAAGTGACAATATTGATACCTTTGTGAACGTCTTTACGTACATTGCGACGTCATTCACTTCAGGCGTTAATAATTGATTGTCAACAGAACGTACACTCGCAACCAGTTTCGTTAGTTCGGCGCTAAATCAAGCCGCGTTTTTGATAAAAATTTGCTTTCTGTCGTAAGTAATAGCACCTACGTATCGAATATTTCTAAACGAATGCAACATGGCATGAAGGGAAATTTTCACGAAGTTAGAACTTTTTTTGGAACTCTAATACTACCATTGATAAACGAACTTCAACAGCCAAGCGTTCCAAACAACGCGAACAGTTATTTATGTAGTGTTCAATGAAAACGATAGACCTAATGGGAAGGACGTTGGGCCTGTTGGTGTTGCATAGTATGAAGTAAATGACACCGCATACAGAAAGCACGAAGAAAGGGAGACGACACGAGCCCCGCTCTGTCTTCGTTATTCTTGTAAGCGCTTCTTAAAACTACTGGCCACCTGACATGTTCAAGGAAGTCAATTTATTCCATTCGATTTCGCTGCTGCCTATTAATTTATTTCACTAGTAAGCGTGTGACGTCGCACCCATACGGGTTCAACTGCTCCAAGGAAACTGGGACCTGCTTCAACTAGTGCGGCTGAGCCAAATGCATCGTCCCATCCAAGGTCTCCACCTTCGCAACACTTCTATCGTTGGGCATTTCGCCAATGACGGCCCCACCCGCCCCCGCGTATGCGTGCCACCGGGAGGGCGACGTCGGCAACGGCGTGTGGCGACGATAAACCGTCGATGTGTCGGAGCAGAGCCCGTCTTCCCTCGGAACCTTGGAACAACGCTGCCGACCCACACGGCGCTCTATGCGCCCACACTGGAACGCCAAGCGGGGAAGCTTTCGGCAAGCTTTCTTACTCTTAAGTGCCAACCACTGGCACGCGTATGCTCGCGTCTACGCGTCAAAAGCGTCAAATGCGCCTCTCGGCGTCGGCTTCGGAGGGGCATACGCGAGCAGGCGCGAGGGATCAAGCCGGGCTTGATATTTCGCCTCGCGTACGCTACGTCACCACGCGTACAGCGGCGCCAACCAACCAGAGGCCGCGATGACTCCGAATGCTGTGCCTAATGGCCGCCGCTTCGAAGGCACAGCCGAGCGCTGAAAGCAAGCATGAAAACTACTCCAAACGTTCCTGAATGACCGCTTCGTAATCTAGAACGACAACGAAACGACGAACGACTGCGAGTGCTACCAGCGTGACGTGGTTTCGTGCCGAGTTCGAGCGACACCGACAAATCCAGCGAATGCCGACCGGCTATGCTAGCGCCGGTCCCGTGTGCGATCGTCGGCCGAGCGAAAGGAGCATGTCGGTGTTCTTGTGCTTTGATCTGTGACTTTCTGTGCTAAAAACGAGTGTAAGCAGACTTCGGAGGTTCGAAGGTTTGAGCGTGAGCCCTCGCCTACCGCGGAGGCAATTCAGATCGGTGTCATCTGCATCCAGCGCAGGCCTCTACCATCTAGTTCGTATGAACCAGCACATGCGAGGCACATCGGCTGAAAAAACTCTACGGTAGTTTCCGTCGCAACATAGACGCCATATACGACGCCCGAAATATCGCGTAGTTCATGCGGAGGAGTTTTTACCTGCACTGTGTTTGTTTTCAACATCGGTATTCATCATCGCTGAAAGCGAACCTCGCACTAGCCAACACATTTCCGTGATGTGAAAACGTACGTACTTATATAAGTGTATTCGCGAATTGTATGACGCGGAAACATTCGTTGGCTTCGGTTCTAATCGTTTTCGTGTGTTGCCAAGCTAATAACAAGCGTGCGCTGGTTGGTAGCAGTGAGATGTGACTTCGTGTCGGGTACCAGCGACGCTGACACATTGAGCTGTCAGCGGTCTCATTTCCATTCACGTACAAGACAGAAACTCGAGCGTGCGTTGCTGTGGTGATCGAAAAAGAAAGTTAAATGATTAAGGGCTGCTGGTATTGCCTGCTATTTCACTTCTCGCTTCTTCTGCTTCTCTGCCACGCTCAGTAGCACATACGTTGTTTGGAGGCATTCTAACACACACATTCTTAATTTATAGTTCATTCTGATACTCATAGCTATAGGCATACAATGGCGCTTCTCCGTCATTTTACAGTTTACTATAACATAACGCGCGTTCTGTTTACAGCTGGACAGATAACTGAAAACCTTGTGAGAAGCACCTGATTTGAAATCAGCTGCACGATGACACGATTGTTGGAAGAGAAGATCACCACACGTATGCACAGAATGAATGAAGGTGCACTAGTATACTGCACTTTGTATAGAAGAAATGCAAAAAGTACTTGATGTGACTTATGAGACCTTTCAGAGCTGTGCCTGTATTTATCTGTTCCTCCAGACTGTAATGAGCTGAAGATATTCGATGGTTTCGAACATTGAATATTTGTATGTGTTTGCAAGGAGTCCTTCATTTTTGTTCAGTTTTTTAGTATATGCATTACTTGGATTATATATATGCATGCACTTAAGCATATTCAGTTTCGTTCTGATGGAAAACTTGCCAAAACTTCTGCACGGTGCTCTGGTGCAATCCTTTGATCGGTATCTGCCCCATCAAAAATTTTTGGCATGCTTTATTGCATTATAGGGTATTTTGACAATTGATGACATGTGAAAGCCACAGTGCTTGGCTGTAATCTCAAAACCAACGTCTGTCTCATCAAGAAGTGTCAGATGCATTTTGTAGATGTTAAAGGATATTTAAACTACCAGCAAAGTGCTAAAGTCTTCAACACAGCACTGATCCGCAATCACCACCCAGCTTAGAAGTCATTTGTAGAGCTCTCTAACACGTTCAAATAAAGTTATCAAACACTGGATTGATCTACTTGGTTTGATTCCTAATACCAGTGTGTCTGACTTTTTGGAGGCACTTGTATTGTAATAATGTCCTATTTCTCTCATTTATTACAGGGGTGCACTCAAGGGTAGTGATATTTGTTTACCTTGGCACACTTAATGTGGTATTACTGTTTAAATCCTTTCATTTTGTATATATGTACGCCACTTTTGCAGTAGCCTCACAGTGAGCAGCCGTATTTGAAAATAAATAAATATACCATCCGAAAGTGTTCCACGCTGTGCTCGGTTCCAATCTGGTCACTAATATCTCTTGCATCATGATGTGTCGGGTGTGTTTTATTGCATTGGAGAACATTTTGGCTGCCTTCCATGAAGGGTTCAGTTCCAGTATTATGACCGATATTTGTGACTTCATGAAGAGTTGGGCGTCATTTGTCGTTTTAGAGAATACTTTGACTAAAGACAACGTCCAGATGTCTTCCATACGGGGTTCAGTTCCAATATTATGACCGATATCTGTGACTTCATGAACAGTTGGGTGTCGTCTGTCGTTCTAGAGAATAATTTGACTAAAGACAACGTCCAGAAGGCTTGCATTAGGTTTCAGTTCCAATATTATGACCGATATATGTGACTTCATGAACAGTTGGGTGTCGTTTTAGAGAATACTTTGACTAAAGACAACGTCCAGCAGTCTTCCATACAGGGTTCAGTTCCAATAATATGTCTGATATCTGTGACTTCATGAACAGCTGTGTGTCGTTTGTCGTTTTAGAGAATACTTTGACTAAAGACAAGGTCCAGAAGTCTTCCATACATGGGTCAGTTGCAATATTATGACCGATATCTGTCACATCATGAAGTGTCAGGCACAGTTAGTTGCATTAGAGCACATTTCGACTATGGAAAATTCCCAAAGGCATTCTACGCAGTATTTGGTTCCTATCTTATGGCCAATATCAGTTGTATCAATAAGAACCAGGTGTACTTTATTGCATTAGAGGATATTTTGAACATACACATCAGCCGAAAGCCTGCTACTCTGGCCTGAATTGTAGTCTTATGACTGACTTAAATCTGTCAGATCATGAAGTTGCAGGCGTGATTATTAAGTTGACTGATGTAAAATATGTTGTGTAAAAATACTGAAGGTACCAGCATATGCAAGATATTGTTAGTAACTTTGGTAGTGCAGGTATAGAAACCCGGTGGTTTGTAAACCTGATCAGGAGGGCAGCCACGCCTCATTCACCGCAGAGTGGAGGGGGGGGGGGGGGAGAGCTCAATGTCAACTCCATATATTAACATAATAGGGAGGGGGTGCTAAGTCAGCCCTGGGGAGGGGCACTGGGACAAACTTTTGCCCCCCCCCCCCCTCCTTAAGGAGAACCCTGCACACGCCTATGATAGACGTGCAGTACGCTAGACGCGAATGTTCATTCGCGGGAGCGGCGCACGCACCGATGTTGATTTCTGGTGCATACCGCTGTAGTTACTTTGGGCACTGAAATGTCAATTACCTCTAAAATAGTCTAAACTGTGGTGGTTGAAGCACTATCAACTTGTTAACGTGTTCTCATATCCTCGAAAACATACATTCCCGCTCCAGTTGAGAACGTGCCGTTCTGTGCTGAACTTGGACAGTTCTAAGCCAAAAGATCAAGCAACATTGTGCATCGGCCTTAGACGCGTGGGCGTGAACGCGGTCGACGCGTGCCAGCAGTTGCGCGCCCTTTTCCTCCACAGGCGCGACTAGACGCTTTTGACGCGTAGGCGCGTGCATACGCGTGCCAGTGGTTGGCACTTTACTCATCATGCATTACCAAAATATTAACACCGGCTGCTGACCCACAGGTCGCGGGTTCGAATCCCGGCTGCGGCCGCTGCATTTCCGATGGAAGCGGAAATGTTGTAGGCCCGTGTGCTCAGATGCACGTCAAAGAACCCCAGGTGGTCGAAATTTCCGGAGCCCTCCAACACGGCGTCTCTCATAATCATCTGGTGGTTTTGGGACGTTAAACCCCACATATCAATCAATCAATCAATCAATCAAAATAATAACACGCGTTCACAGCGATTATCAGTTGCTAAAGTTAGCCACACTACACATAATACCCTCCCGAAAGAAGTTCCTGAGTAATACGGCTCTGGTTATGTACAGTTTCCGACCTGAAGAGATCACTGTCCTTGAGTCCAGTATGTGTTTATTATATTCTAACGTGTGCCTTGATGAACTGTAGCCTCTGGAAACGCATTTTATTCGACTAGACAAATGAAACAATGCTTCTGTATGCAAGCGGGACATTTTGTTTGAAAGTCAAGACCGAAACAATGAAGTCATGTGTGCGTGTCGCCTACTCATAGAAAATGGGGCAATATTTCAAACCTCGCACTTCACATTCTCCTTTCCCCTCGTGCGGATTATTCTCTATTATTATTATTATTATTATTATTATTATTAATATTATTATTATTGTTGTTGTTGTTGTTGTTGTTGTTGTTGTTGTTGTTGTTGTTGTTGTTGTTGTTGTTGTTGTTGTTGTTGTTGTTGTTGTTGTTGTTGTTGTTATTTCGCTTGCACACACAAAAAACACCAGGACATAGAGGAAATAGGAAGGGAAGGGAAGGGAAAGGCTGACAATTTCAACTTAGAGGATCACAACACCTACCTGATACTTCAGGAAGGGGAGACAGAGTAAAGGAAGATAGGTGGAAATAAAAAACAAACAAATCTTTGGAGGACCCTTAGCTTTGCCTTTACGAGTTGAACGCGATAGCGATATCCTGTCACTAGTGCGCACTTCAAAAACTTAGTGCATACTTTTTGTTGTATGATGTTAGTCGAGAAGTTTAAATTGTGGATTACTACAGTGTAATCGATGAAGTTGAAAGTGGCTTGTGCCACTGGAGCTTTGGCGTATGACTGCATTCTGCGGGTCGCTACGCTCGGAAACAGCAAAAGCCCTTAATGGTAATCTTGCACCTTGGACGAAAAAAAAAAAATGATTGCCTCCTTGTTATTTTACATTGTCATTTGAAGTACTGCATCGATATACGAGAGATACAGCTAAGTCGGCAGGAGGGGAATTCGCGGTGAGAAATCAAATACAGCGACGTCCCGAATATTTAGGCACTGCACTATTCAAACATGTCCAGCTGATCTTCGCAACGCGGGCAGAGTTACAGGAGACGAAGATCTGCCCTCGGTCCAGTCATTGTTGAAGGTGTGAACTGTAGTTTCGAAGTTTCTTTTTCATAAAACATGGCACAGCATGACACCTCTATGAAGTGGTGTAAACAAAGAGAAAATGACCGTTATCCCGCTAGAAGGAACAGCGTTTACAAGAACCAGGACAAATGATGAAGAACAAACGGTGCAATTCAATCAGCGCGATTGCTTGACGATTTCAAAAATAGCTTACAGTTGGACGTCAGTCCAAGGAACATTTAAAAAACAAAGAAATTTTGAATAAGAAAAAATAACTTATCACCACTGCTCTTTAAAGTATGAAAAGAGTAGGTAGATCGGGCATGTTCACTATAGTGTTCGAAAAGTGTGTTCTTTAATTGGGAATGCGATGCCTTGAGCTTTGTTCTGTTCATTTTTATGTTTAAGGCTTCTAAATCTGCAGTATGTCAAGTGTATTATGTGATTGCTTATTTTTGATGACTGTATTTATTTGTCAGCGTGAATGTGGCATATGATATGTCATAAGATTTGTTGCTTGTTGTATGAAAAAAAAAAGACGTGGCTGGTCCCCTTATAAAGGAATCGGTATAAAAACAAAGTGAAACGTGTCTTCACAAAGGTAGCTGAGCATTTATTGTGCATTGTTTCAGCAACAGCAACAAATTGCAAATTTACGTTAAGACTGGCAAGCAGCTCGACACTTGAAGCGCGCACCTCAAGCAGAAAGCACGCACAAAGTTTGCATGCACAGGACGTGGGCGGACTGACAACTGTCACAGCTCGGCACCTGAAGCGCGCTGTTCAAACAGAAAGGCAGACGCACGAAACGAGCACCCAAGTATACACACAGGACAAGCGTGAACAACTGTCACAATTCTTCCATTGTCGCGTGTCAGCAGCGCGCTCCTTTCCTACGGCCACTGCACCGAGTGAAGTGAACGCAGTCTTCTCCTATAAATTGCGAGTCGGATAAGCGCGCGCGCAGGAGAGACCACGCTCCCTGTAGGCGGCGCGCCATGCAGGCAACGACCTTTACGAGCCCAACGCGAGCCCGTCGGGCCATCACGCTACTGATAGCAAAAACGCGCTATATATAGTTTCACAGCTCCGAAGCACAGCGTACTTGCATATGGTGTATATAAATGGCTTGCCCTTAGCATTCCCGGTAACGTACGCTTTGTGGCGTAGTGGTTAGCATCGAGCGCTGCGAACCGAGCGGTCACTGGTTCAACTCCTTGCGACCGGTTCTCGCCATCTCATTTTTTATAAAGACGATAGTCTTTCTTGGGGACCTTCGACGCTAAAATTTTTTTCTGTCTGTCTGTCTGTCTGTCTGTCTGTACATTTGTTTGTTTGTCCACTCTTACCGGCATCGGGTGCTTGAAACGGCCGACCCAATCCGCAGCGACCACCAATGTTGCTCAAGGTTGAGCATTCATGCTTTTGCAATTGTCAAATAAAAAGCAATTATTGCGCATATCTGGGGCACCATAACAACACGCATATATTCTGTATATGCATCTCTTACTAGAAAACGCATACATAAGTAATTTTAAGGACCATAGCGCTTATCACGCTGCGCTTGCCATGCAACGCTTGCACGGAACGGGGAGTGTTTCCAACGCTTTGCCAGAGTCCTTCAAAGCATTGAAGGACTCTGGCTTTGCTAAGACGAGATGGTGGTGGCACCTACCCGTCGCCTCGCGTTCTACACTTTATTACCTCTGAGACGGGCACGCATGGCCACGCGCTTTGTTTTCCAAAAGAAACTGCCAGATGGCGCTCATGTCTCACGTGTGACGTGACTTGATGCACTCGTTCGCCTCCGCTGCACGCTCGAGGCACTCTAACGCAGCGCCTCCGGAATACCATTCACCGATTTTCTTGCGCAGAACACCAAATAAATGTTTTGTTCACTCTCTCTACACGCAAAACTATCGTCTTTCGACGACATTTGCAGATTACATGCAGATACGGGGCCATTTTTTTTATTTGCGATTGATTAGTATATATTCTGCAGCATCATATCTGTGACGACAATATGTCAAAGGAGCCTTGGTGGACCCCGGCATAAAGCACTTTCGTGCTTAAAGAAAATGTCTGTGACGAACTACAACGCTAGAGGCCTTAGCCAGGCGTATGAAACGTCTCTTGCCTCTTTTTCATTTCTTGTATTCGAAGAAATGAAATAAACTTACAACTACTGCTATTACTACTGCTACTACCTCTACTATACTACCGTACGAGGTTCTTAACACACTTCGTATTAACACGTAATTTAATAGATGCTCAACGCTCGACTCTGAGGCAAATTTAACGGTTGTCATAACTCGCCGTAAGGCATAATCTTTCTTGCGGTTGACAACGGTTATGTCCTGCATGCGCTGCGCCGCCCAAGCATTGCAGTCGCGTGCGCCGCTAAGAAAGCCATGAACGGGAAAGCTCCCCAGCGGACTACTCTGATGCATCCACGCGCGTGAGTTATGACGAAACCGGCGTCGTTAACTGAAGGGCCGTTCGGAAGTTCCGCTGCTCACACAACCGAGTCGTGCTCAGTGCGTGGAGAGACGCCAGCAGAAAAGCGTTGTCTCTGCCTTTCCCCATCTTCCGCGAAGTCTTCACCCGAGTCGTGTTTTCGAAGTCAAAGGGACGAAAGAGAGAGACAGCGCAGTATTGCCTTTACAAACTAGATAAAAACAGGAAAGGAAAAACGCGGAAGTTCCTTTTTTTTATAGACACCGTCTGGCGGCCGAGCGGGAAGTATATACAATAAGGAGGCCCAAAGCAAAACACGCACGGGGTAGACCTTGCGGTTTCGCACACACGGCGGTGTGCCCGCTTCTTTTTCTTCCTCTCCATCAGACTGCCGTCGTTTATTTTCTTCTTATCTCTGCACCGGAGACTCAAGAAGTAAAGAGAAATAATAAAGAAGAGAGGAAGAGAAGAGCGGCGGAGTGTGCTCGGCCTTTGCGCCCTTTGTGTTTCGGCGGCAGGCCCTCCACGGTTGAATGATCTTGGTCACCCGTTTTGTGCGGACTGTCTCTCTCCCACACCACCGGGCGCACGTCTTCGCTATCGGCAGCGCGTAAGCGTAGGATGCACAATGGCTGGGATAAATCGCCGTCGCAGGCCGAACTCTTCGTCTCCGAAGTTCAGACTGTGTCCGTCTATCTTCCTGCTTGCTCGCTATCTTGTAAGCCTGCCGGAGTTTTTTCTGTGTTGCCATCGCCACATTCATGTAAATTTCCCGAATGGCGGGTTGCCTAAGACGGTACTAACAGATGCCTCGGGTCATGCAGCCGTTCGCTGCCTGTTGAGTCACTGTCAATGCCCATTAAACGGACCGCCAACATCTCTTTGCTAGTGCCCGTTCCGTGCATTTACGCTAAAGCTCACAAAGTTGGATTAGTAGAATTTAGACGAAGAATTGGCCAGGTTTCGCAGGCTGCGACAATCTGTACACACATTAAAAAATGGGGCAATGGGCCCTCGAAAAATGTGTAAATTGCTGCATGCACTTAGGGTTTCGTGGTTCGTGTATATAAACGTCGCTTCTGAGCCTGAATTTGGTTGTCGCAATGGTTGATGCAGCGCTGGAGGGCTAAGGCAAAAAAAAAAAAAAAAACGGGAGGCACCAGGACAGCGCTTTCTACTTCTATGTCTCCACCATGCCAATATTCCAGCTACCGAAGTTTCCATCCTATTGCAGCATTCATCCCGTCGGTCTGTTTACGTTCTATGCATGTGTACTAGCGCTGGTTACACTCGTGTTCCTTGAATCGGGAACGAAACTGCAGATCTTTAGTAACACATAGTCCCACCTGCCTGCGAGTGCACAGGAGAGGCATAAAACACTCAACGTGATAAGTTTTCAGTGGCGCAAAAGTACTCCCTTTTCTTTTCTCTTCCATCGTTGCAAAAGTCCCCGTGATGGGACGGCTGCAAGAGAAAGTGTGACTCCAGTGTGTGTCCGATGATGTGCCATTGTTCGAAGTAGCTCGAGAGGAAAACAAGACGTTCTTTGCAACGTGTATTCCGCAACAGGCACCGACGGATCGCAAGTGAAATTTTTACTTTTCTCCCTCTATTTTTCTACCCGTTCGTTTAGTAATCGCGAATAGAGACGACGCGCCTCGCAGTTTTACGTTTTGCAATCGGTAGATAGACTGGGAAGTCTCCAGACGGATGGCGTTGCAGAATCACGGCGCGGCTTTTCAGCGTATAAAAGAGCAGTGGCGGCCACTCTCTCTCGCGTGTGACACGCTCGCACTTCGCTCGATTCCCATCGAAGAAACATAGCGGGTCAATACAAGCTGCCACGAAGAAGCCATTAAGATGTCCTTGAACCTGCAAAAATTCAGATTCTGCGTTTACCGGGTTGTTTTGCTTCAGCAATGTGATCATCGCTTTTAGGATCACCAAGTGTGCACCGACATGAGATAAAGTACAAGAGAGAGAGAGAGAGAGAGAGATGTTTAGTGTTACAGAAAAGCTGAGGGGTAAACGGATAAAACAGGCTCAATGTATATACGGCAGTAGGTTGTCTCCACCAAGGACACCAGCTTTGCGCCTTCTATAAGCCCACGTTTACGCAGTCGTCAAAGAAATCGAGATCGGGTTGAAATGGCCTGAAGCATTTGCGGCACCCGGTGGATCACGTCTCTCTGGCTGGAAGTCTAAGCTGTGACCGTATCCCTCAAGGACGTTCGCGCAGACGATGGCGCGCATATGTGCAAGCCGACGTCGAACCAGTCAGCTTTTCTTGCGTGCATGCAGCCACGCGGCCCGTTTTCTGCGCATTTATATACAATGGCCGCCACCGTAGATGTGTCCTTTCGACGGTCCACTTCTTTGTTCACGGCCAATTGTTTTCCAGACCTATAGAGCAGCGCAGAGTGCATACGCCCTCCGCTGTTTCCGGGAAAGCAGCAGCTGGGCCAATACGGAAAACTGGGGAAGGGGGCGAAGCGCGTTGCTCGACTCGGACGGTTGGCGACTTCGTCGGCCATGGCATGCACACGCGAGACTTCGATGATGACGGACAGCGCTGCTTCTGAAACGCTTCCTGCGTTGAAAAGTAGTCACTTTTCCGCATTCCTTCACGTCCACAATTGGCTGACTTGACTTACCTGCGCTGTTCAGTCTAGTTTTCGAGGCATACGAGTAATTACTTAGGGCGGGGTGGCCTTATCTTTTCGTAGTTCCTTACATACGCAGCTGCCTTCATTTGTCAACAATCATTAAAGGAAGAATTACAGTAGGCTGTTCAACAGCAGTGTCACTTCTGTTCGCCCGCATGACCATAAGGGACAGACTTTTCTTTATTTCAGCTTAATGACTATTGACACCCTACCGCCGATCTCAGTTCCCTTGTAAACAATGAAAAAGTTGAATGTACGGCTCAGAAACATTGCGTGCCGATACATCGCGGGAAAACTGCAATAGGGCATTGCCATCTACGCTAATCAATAGCAAGACAATTAAAATTCTGGCCCACGGAACCAACAAAAAGTTCCAGGCATAAGCTATGCCTCGCGTCAAGCACCCGTGTTGCAACCAGCACAGAGAAGATGGCTGCAGCATGTCGTAACGCCACCGGAGGTGTGAAGCTCGGTAAAAACATATCATTTCTGTATGGATTGAAAGCATCATGCTGCTGTACATTCTGGTGCCTGAAATCGCCTCGAGAACAGGGGCACAGCAATTCATGGCAATGCTGTGGTATATTTATTCCTAGTATCGGCTGTGCTCAGAAAAAAACAAAAATGGTAGACGATTTATAACACTATGGGAGGGCACTAAGCTCTCCCTGTGGCGATTAATGCTGGCTGTGAAAGTCGCATAACAGAACCTTGCTTCACGGAGCTGTCACGAAACTTTCGTTTGTTCTTTCTTGTGGCACAGGTCAGCGCTTCATACTTTTCAGTTTTCATTAAATGAATGTGAGTGTACACCAGAGACTAAAACCCTCCTTGACCCAACAATTCGTGAGCAATAAAGACCACTCAAATGGCACATTACAAAGGCTGAGCCGATGTGTCGAAATCACCACGTTTCTGTAGCTGGCGAAGCACACAATGTTTCCCGAGTATGCATATTAGCAATAGGCTTTCGGTACCTACTGTCTTGCAATGTTAAGGGTCAACTTGCTTTAACAGTGGGTTTCAACGATAAGAAAGCGTGGCCTTTATATGTCCTTGTATGTTAACGTTTTCTCAACGTGTTATTATTATTAATAATAAACCGTCAAGGTTTGGTTGTCCATCGTAGAATATTTTACAGCGCAATAGTTCAAAATACGGTTAGAGAAGACGCTCAGCGCTTAACTCGCAGCTGAAATTTATTTCGAAATTGAAAGAACATATGTAAGAAACAATGTCTCATGTCAGCTGTGCGCAAGTGCACATGTGTTGCAGCACGACGTGATTCACGTCTTGTGTGTTAGACAAGACATGACATTAGACCCATCCCATATTCCTTAAAGCCTTCATAATATTAAGAACCAGCACAGAGCAAATTTTAGTCTCCAGTACAAATTAAAGACCAAATTGAATTGTGTAAACTTTTATTTATTGGATAAACTTTTATTTAAAGACCAAATGATAGCTCTGCATTTCAGTTCGGAGCTACCAAAACAATGCGCTCGATGTCCCTCGATTAAAGACTGGATTTCGTCAAAAATCACGTTTGTTGGCAATACCAACCTAGATCCACGAAGCCAATCTTGGATTTCAATTCTGGCCACTGAAAAACCGTAAAGAGCGGCTTTGCGTCAACTGTGCTGGTTGCCCCTCTTCAGAAGCCATGCAAGCATCTTATGGCGCATGCATTTGATACACAAGTTGCTCGCATTGCAAGTGCTGGCTTTCTGTGGGACGTCATTTGCTTCGAGTCAGGAAAACTTTCGAGAATTTCCATCGCAGTGACTCTAGTGCCCCAGACGTTAGCAAGAAAAAAAGGCATGCAGGTATTCCATACATACACAGAACCGCGCATGCTTTGAAAAAAACATTGGTGCTCGTTATGGCGTATACGTGTTGTTCTCAGCACGTAATGAAGTGGGTAACGTGTGTGCCTTGGTGGATATAGCGCTGTGTCAGCAGCCACAGAAAGGGAACAAATGTGTCTCTATATAATCATGTCCACAAATATGCGCCCTGTGCTACTGGCGCGGTTTATGCAGTTCCTGTCTTGCGGCTGCGAACACGTAGGCCAGACGGGGTGTTGCATAAACGTGCGCTTACCAGGACATGAGCTGACGCTATTAGGTGCTGCAATCACGTCTTATTTGGCAGCTCATTGTAGATCGTGCGAATGTGTGCCCCGCTTGTGGAAGACAACTATCAATTATAGACATGTTGGTCACCACACGCGTGAAATAGCCGATGCTTTTTCATTAAATCCAATAACAAGTGCATAATCACCCATCTATCCCTCTTCAACAGGAAGATTATAACATTACTTGTTAGACAAGACATGAATCATGTTTCGTTGCAACGCATGCGCACAGTTTTCATGAGTCATTGTTTCCTATATATTTTCCTTCGTTTTTTCGAATAAATTTCAGTTGTGAGTTTAGCGCTATGTCCCTTCTCTGTCCGTATTCTACGCCGTTAATGGCTCTGTAAAATATTCTACGATGAGCATCCACCAACTTGCCCGACTCGCCATTCTGCTTCAGTAAGATGTCATTGATTTGATGAGGCAAGCATTTAAATACCTCGTCTCCGGCAAACAGCCACACGCCATTTCTCCGAACAACGCCCACAACGCTTTTTTTGAGGAGGCATTGATCCCGTCCCGTGCAGAAGGTGTGTACAGCGTGCTGGCCATTCTCGGCCACCTGATCCCACCATTGTGATGTTTGCCGCATTTCCCACTCAACAGAACCCGTGTGCTCACAACGCCAGAAGACAACATGTCGGTTCGAAGAACCAGTAAGACGGCATTGCCTTGCATCTGCGTTGAACGTCTAAGAACCACCGAGCAGACGAGGTCGAAATTCGTAATGTCGACAGGAGATGGTCCGGAAATTTCAAGGTGCACGCGCCAACGACCCGCTATTTATTTCTGCATGCTTGAATTACTAAGCCCAAGCTCAAGGTAACATGCTGATATTCTAGAAGCGCGTAGTGTGGGACATCGTCAGCATTTATCTATATTTTCCCTTAACGCCGCTTGGCTGCTCTGTATATGATTACTCGACGACAACAGAATTGTTTACAAGCTTCGTCCCCTAGATTTCTGGGATTGAATGTTTCCTCCGAATTCCTGGAATCTCGATTCTTTGTTGATTCCTCTTTGAATTTGTGGCCTCCTTCCGAGAGGGAGATGCCACCTGCGATGCGTGTAAGCGTTCATCGAACGTGGAGTCGGCGGGCGTATTTGGAGGCGGTCGGAAGCGCGGCGTCTGCCCTGCAAGAAGGACGGGGGCGGTCTCCACCCATGCGTGATGCCGGCTCTGTGCGAGCGCATGACCAAAAGTGGTGGTGGTGGTAGTGGTTACAATGAAGAGGAAAAAGGCACCTAATTTCTGTCTGCCTTCAGGCGACACGGCGCAGTGCCTTATAGGGGTGGGGTTAAGGAGGGATAAAAAGGATAGAAGGAAAGTAGAAGCAGAAGAAGACAGCCAACGAGAGGAAAAAGAAGGAGATAGGAAAGTGGGGATCCGGTCGAAGCAGTCCAAGGGCGGGGTGCCACAATGCGAGAGCTACACGGCATCAGGAGACCGCGGAGGGCGAACCAGTCGGCGGGAGCTACGCTGAAGTCGGAGATCGCGAGGGCACAACCGTCCAGCTTGAAATCCTGCGAGCGAATCACCAAAAGTATCGGGCCGACCTTATGTCGCGTCACCCAAGCGCGGGCAGCCGCGAGGGCGGCGGCGTGCGGCGGAACTGTGGGCAGCGTGCGGCGAAAGCTGGCGGCGGCCGGCTCTGCGACGGCACATATGAAAGCACACAGGGTCGGTTCCAAGAAAGCATCTGCTTATTCTTGCCGGCGTTAAATTTCCTTGAGCAGCCCACTACAGCACTCGTTCGAGCATCGTGAATGACGCCTGAGGCAAGGCGCAGTGACGGGGATAAATCAACCAGCAAAGTCAAGCGAAATCTTTAGCAGTTTTTTGTGTAAGGACTAAACGATACTGTGGCAAGCAGTGGCATATATCTCCTCCAAGTTCCATCCCCATGACCCATTTCATCTTTTCACCACTGCAGGACGATCGAGTTCCTCAATGAACTGACGAATTTCGTATTCTTAACACTAACCACATCTACCCTGTACTTTCTGCTTACTCCTGGTACGCCAGGATTCAGGATACCGTATTTGATGTTCTTGAGTTAGGATTGTTTATGGAAAAGCATTTCAGGGAATTCCAACTATTGGCGTATCAATAGTGCCGGTGGCCATAGAAAAAAAAAATACCCCATCAAGGAATAGCCATGCATTGAGACGTCAGCACTAAGCGATAAATACACGCGTTCGTCTTTATACACTGTTCAATTGTTCGCACAATCAGACACTATAAAAGGGCCTGAGTAGGGGGCTAGTTGGTTGCGTACTATCGGTGTGTTCGTGCTTTTTTCTTCGTGTTCAAACAGCGTTTGTACAAACACTTTAATAGTTAAAGCCGGACTGCGACGACACGTAAGAGCTTGTCCACAGGCATTACACCACTGAGACAGCCTCAGTCGCAACCTCCCCCCCCCCCCCCCCCCACAACCGCTGAATTATTCATAGTGGCAGCAACAGGCCGGACTCTTGCATGAAGAAGATGACGTTTGGAACAAGATGTGCCCCTTTTAGAGAGAACCAACGAACGTCCTCACAGCGGCACTCCTAACTGGGAAAGATAGATGTTCAGAAAAAGGCGTACACTAAAAACGATGCCGGTGATAGCTAGAAGTACAATCACTCATGGATTACCTATGAAAGTTTAACAGACGGCACGAAAAAATTAAAAGAAGAGAAAGGCGCGAATACCTCGCAGCCTATAGGCCTATGGGGCAGTATATACCCTTCTATATTTTCTTCATATATAAAAAATAGGAAGCAGATTTACGGATATGCAATGTCGCACTGCAATCTAAAGTCCTATGCATTATCTACGTCGTATGTTTTTTTTTTTAACTTGAAGTGAGAGGAACACTTGAGTGGTTGGTTCACAGTAAGCCTGTTTTTAAGTTTAACAACACTGAACAAAATGCAAGAACAAAGAAGGGAGGGCTGCAGAGTGTACGTATGACACGTGTCTCACTTCGTTCCAGCGTTTTCGTTCTGCGGCACTCTTTAGCACTTCGTATGACAATCTATTTCACTCTGCCTGGTGTACCACAAAGTGCACCGGGTACTCAATACCCTTGCATAGACATACGTTTTCTCATCAATAAACAACTTGAATTCGATAATATCGGCACTAAGCGATAATTACCTGAAAGCGCTTCTGAAAGAACTGGAATGAAGTCGACAAGGACAAAGGTACAGGTTCAGTGTGACAAACGCGTTTCAATTGGCCCACAATGTGCATCCTTGTTAAGTGGCCTGTATTGGCCCTCGAAACGTGCACGATATTTTTTACTCTCGTTATCGTACTTCGAACTGGATGCCATACCTTTTCTTTTGTATTCAAAGTGTGTAATCAATCTGTAAAGCAGCCTTCGGAAAGAGATGAATTTTTTTAAACCATTTCTCTCTTGCTCGCTCTTAATCCTCATATTTGAGAACAGTAGATCTCAAGCCCTCGATATCACCAGAACACATAACTCTCGAACATATCGTTAAGTCTTAGTTATAAAATTATCGTACCAGTAGATATGGCTACGTTATTTATTTCTAAGGCACCGATATTGTTGTTATACTGTACAGATGCGGAATAGTGGAAGTCTGTTTGATGGGTTTGTATACCTGTGCTTCGCCAAATAACGCGTAATACTCCAAACGTAAATGTGTCAGCATGCTTAATGAAGACGTACCATGTTTCAGCCGAGTTTAAACCTCTTCTACAGAATCGTGTGGTATGGTTTGTCTGATTTATGTAGGCAGCTTTACGTTTCAAGGGAGGGGCATGCAACAGTCATAGGTTGACTTCCAACTTCTCAGAACTCTTGTAAAACACCAAAAATAACGCGATGATGCGCAGGTACACTCAAATAAGCACGACTCTTACATATCACTGCTCAAATGGGCTCACGAAAAGCAACGCTCATGTGAACGCAAGTTCCCGCCTGAGAAATTCCGCATCAGGCGCCGAAAAAAAAATTTAGGCTATACTGGGTGTCTCTCCAAGCATTTTTTCATTTTTTTATTCTTACTTGTAAGGGTTGCTGTGATTTCTTCGAAAAGCAAGGTCTTGCTGTTCAAAGATGGCACGAAATATAAGCGAAATCGTGACTCCCCTCATTACATAAACCTTCGAGACGTCGCATGCTGGTGACATGGCACGACCGCGCGAGGTGGGCGCGCCGCCTTCTCTCCTGCCGACATTCCGCACCTCCATGTACGGCACAGGCATGTGTAGGGAGGCTACGCGGTGTCCCCTCGAAGCATACTTACGAAGTGCTTGCGTGGGACTCAGCTCGTTTGTGCAAGGACGCTCCGTAACGTAGAGTTGTTCGAAATTTTGATTTAGATGGTCGGCGGTACTAATAATGGATAACCCGTAATTACCTAATACGAGTGTGTCTCTGTGAGTACACGCGAACGTGAAATCCGGGTAGTTTTTTTTTTCTTAATATTAATCTGTAGAAGACACGTGGTAAACACGTGTAAACGAAATCGACGGAGTAATTCCCGTATGACAAACTCATATTCTTTAAAAGATTTGCAGAAATTGTATAGTCTTTTAGAAGTGTAAAGTCGAGGTTAACAATAATATATATATATATATATATATATATATATATATATATATATATATATATATATATATATATATATATATATATATATATATATATATATATATATATATATATATCTGTGTGACGAACTGAATATGTCGTTGTAGTGTTCAAGTCTCATCAAAAATAAGAACAGATACAGCACGCACTCCTATATTTAAATAATTTAACCAGTTTGACACTTGTTCCACTTTGGGCATACGAAAAGAATATTCAGCTATAAGTGATAATAAAATGAAATAAATACTTCGAGCAAATGCGAAGCCGCTTTGAGGGGCATGCTGTTTACCCAACCTGGGAACTGACTAGCTCTGCAATTGCAAAACACACACACTTGGTTGAAATAAAATACCTGAACGACACGTCGCTAACGTTTTGTCTATACATTCACGTAGGGTGAAAATAGCAGTAGTTTGAGGAACATGTAGGCAAAATTAAGTGATGATTGCGTTATGAAAAGGGTTATTAGGAAATCGTGGGATTATCAGCGTCCATGAAGTCTGATCTGTGAGCATTCGCAATGTCCTGATAGAACAAACAGAAATTTCGAATGCGCCATTGCTCACTTGACAGACATCGACGGCAAGCGAACAAAAAGGTGCGGCCAAGTTCAGGTACAACTGGGAAGAAGTGCTCTTTCGGTGTCCTCCAACACAAAACACAGAGAAACAGAAAAAGCAACATAGAGAAAAACACAAAGATAAACTACCCACCTGTGACAGCTATTTCTTCATCAAGCTCCACCACAACTTTTCCCGATAGGAAGGAACCGGGAAAATATAGCAGGGTTTCGTTGTCCAAGAGGACCAGGAACTTCTGTAGTTTACGAGACATGGTCGACGTATACAGGCAACGACACTTCTGGCTCCTAGTCGGCCGAACTCACTCGTAGGTCGCGTCGCTCAAAAGCCCACCCACGGATATCAGATCACTGTCCTGAGTATCATCAACGAGTCTTGGTACACAGGCACGCACTTGCAGACAGCTAGCACAACACAATTAAGAGACGCGTGCGAGGCGTCAGAGTAGAGTGATGCGATCGAAGGTGCCCTAAGAGAGTTTTCTATTGGATGAGGGCGTAGTCTCAGCGTCGTAATGGCGTGGATCTGACTGAAGTTTCGTGACCTTGGAATATCGCAATATGAGAGGTCGCACTACTTTTACCAACTAACACCTGCCAGGACACTAGGGAAGGTCACGCAGCCGGTAGGCGCCTCCGACGTCTTCCACGGCACAGACTTTCTGCCGAGACAGAAAAACAAGTGCAAGGGGAGGCAACGCGAGCTCACCAATGACGTGACTCTTCGTTCCGCGCGCGCCTTGCGTCGACCGGACGTTTCACAGGAGCAAAGACTTTCCTTTCTAGAGTTCAACACGCGCGCTCCAGACCTTCACGTACACCGCACCGTGACATATTTGCGTATGAAGACAACTGAGCCCAGTGGCAGTTTTCACTCTTGCGAAGGTTACCGCGCACAGGCGGTACGTGGACGTCGAACCAGGCACTCACGAAGCGCGTGTGTCGCGCGGCGGGACCAGGAACCGTGAAGCGCGCTGCATTTCTCTCTCCGCCGTGCACGCGTGTGTGTGGGTGGGCACGCTGGCGCGCTCTCGTACGAACACCAGCCCGGAATGAGGACAACTCCCGGGCCACGAGAAGAGCCTCGGCATCTCTTTGGCGGCGGAGGAGGTAAGCAGGCAGGTAGCTGGCGGCAACGACGTCGCTGAAAGAGGGAAGGAGTCGCACGTGACGCGCGCTCGCAAGCGCTTTTCCAACGCAACGACGTCGATGCAGTTGCCGAACAGGTTTTGCCTCGGGGCTGGCGTTGTGGCGAGGGTCGGCGGGAACGCCGTGGCCGTCGTCCCAGCGGAACTAGCCGAGAAGGACTGCCGTTCCCTCGTCCTCTTGAGCGTGCACGAGCAGTTTGTTTGCGTCTAGGCAACGGTGCGGCTAACTGTTCTCCTTCGAGAGGCGAGCGGTCATTCCCAATGGGTGTACTTGTTGCCCACAGCTGTTCGCGGAGCAAAAGCGGTGGCACCCCCTCCCTCATCCTGCGTGCGGACTCCCAGTGGATTGAAGTGGGCTTGTGACCTCGAAGCGTCGCTCATGGGGCGAGCGGTGTCGGCTGGGCATAGGTCACCCAGCAGCAGCAGCGGAAGCGAGTTACTCGTGCTCCAAACCAGTCGGCCTCTAGTTTCGGATAACCGTTCATTAGGTGTTTTGGACCACGCGTGCGTGGGCTCCTGTAGGGCATATAGAGCGTTCAGCGAGCCTGACACGTAACCAATCCTGGTTGTATAGGAATGAAGATTGCAGCGATCTATGCGTTAAATGATGGATGCAGACTGAGCCTGTACCATGACGCCGCATCCAAAATAAGCTCTTATTGGTGTTATATTTTCTTGCGCACACCACGTGAAATAAGAACGATTCCTGTAATATGTCAATTATCAGGTTCCTGAAGCATTGCCCGCATCACGACTGCATACACAAATTAACCTTCACCTTTTGTTTAATTCCTAGAACAGAATAAATGTTGCAGCTGTGCATTACTGTTGCGAAGCCTGAGGAAACAGTGGAATTAGTAGGCTTTTTCCCTTCATTTCTCTCATTTCTATATCCCACCACGGGCCCTTATACCTCAGAAGAATGTAGCGTTAGGCTGTTTGGTAGTGCATGCTAGATAACATTTTGACTCCCCCCCCCCCAAAAAAAAATAAACACGAACAAGAAGGAAGAGAGCACGCACCTATCCATGCTCTCTTCCTTCTTGTTCGTGTTTTCTTGTATGAACTGCCATCCGCATTGCTATTATGCAAAGCATACTGTGCTAGGCCCACTTCTCATCCTTTCTAAGCGCATAAAACTGGGCTAGGTTGTGCTGTGAAAGCCATGAAACATTCAGCTTACGAACAAAGACATAGACAGGATAGGGAGACAGCGCCAGCGTTCAGCATTATGTGTCTTTGTTCACCAGTGGAACACTTCAAAAGTTGCCTATTACAAGGGGCGGCGCCATTGGAGGGCGCGGATGTCCCGGAGCCCCAAAAATTCTTGCCTACCTTTCCTTTGCCCCCTCCCCTCCAGGAACAAACATAGTCAAAACACAACGCATAAGTTCTGTGCCTTCCTGCACAGAACTTACGCACCGAACAAAATTGCCGTCAGTGCCCCCCTCCCACCCCCCCCCAGAAAAAAAAATCCTAGTGCCACTCCCCCCCCCCCCCTTAAGCTTCACATTTTCGTTGTATGATCTTACTCGAGAAGTTTAAGTAGTGAATTACTCCAGTGTGTTTAGAAATAAGATGGAAACAGAGAAAATGTGGATGTCGAATGCATACAGAAATATTAGGGGACCCTAAAGCTTGGCCTTTAGGCAATGAACGTGATAGCGACATCTTGTTGCTAGTGCGTATACTTCAAACACTTAGCGCAAGAAACATTTTCGAATTTGCTATGCACCCGCTACGTGGCCTTAAGGGAATAGACACAGTAGCGTGTGTGCCTTTTGTAGTGGGACACCTGCTTTCAACCACGGAGCTAATTTGATAATCGCATATTCTGACGCCTGTTGGCAATGGACGCTTGCATACCACGCATTATTACTGCAAAGTTTGCTGTTGCATTGTGAAGCATGTATACGGGACGCATGTGTTTGTGAAGCATGAAATCCACTTTCACTGACTTTTCAAGCAGAGGGAGTTCTTTTCACTGTTTTCACAAGCAGAAGCGCGGACATGTGGTACAATTCCAACTTGCCACGCAGACTACCCGGGTTCGATCCCCATTTGGACCCAAACAACCCTGGTTCCGTTCCGACTCTACTCCGGAATTTTTTATTATTTATTTGTTTTATTTGCATCGCTCTCGATTTTTTGGTCACGCATAAGATCATAATTTTTCGCTCGCAACCAACGATGGTGAGGTCAACACCGACACCGGAATTTCTGCGAAACGAGCTCTTTAACGCTATCGCAATAAAATGCTCAAGGATCTAGAGTACTATACAGGGTGCCCCAGCTAACTTTAGTCAGAGTTTCAAAATATGCCGACACACGCAGTTACGACGCAAACTAAATGCATGTGGCCTCGAGTTAGTCTGACTTTTTTACAGTGAAAGCTGTTATGAGGTCACAACTCGCGTAACGCGCAGTTCGTCCGTTGCCGCCGCCGCCAGTGTCCGTAACCACATCGCGCAAAATTAGAAAAAAAAGCGTAGCACCAATGACAAAGTGGGGCTCGAACCCGAGACCGCTGGGTGCCAGCTCAATATTTTACCACTGACCTACGCCGATTTTTTCTCTGTGTAGCCTGTGTACATACAACGTTCAAAAACAAATGTATATCGAACAAAGGACAAACATTAACAAAAGAAAAGAAGTGAAAAGTGTCCAACTTAGCGGGCTTTTTAAAATTCCTTCATCTGTAGAAGGCTTTCTGCTTGATGAAGCCATTCAGGCACCTCTTGTTGAACCTTTTGTGATTCCACGAATGAACAGACAGATTGAAAGAAGTATTGTCGAACCAGACGTGCATTAACATCAGCATGTCACACCACCATTCTAGATTGTCATATACTGCAGAGGCCCAGTAACATAACTAGGTCGAAAGATATTCGTTCTTCACTTGATGCTGGTAGAAATCTGATGGCGTAGGCATTAAGAGGCAGATCCTTTTTCGAAGTCCGTTGGAGAACATCCCAGAAAAAGACTGCAGCCCAGCAGTCCAGGAAAACATGTTCGGTTTGTTTCCAGCTTTTTGCAGAGAAGGCAATCAACACCTCAAGGAACGAATAAGCATTTTTCTTGCATCCATGTTTTCACCGGCAAGGTCCCAGTGTGCAATTTAAAGAAAGAGGATTTCGGTCCAAGTGATACTTCTATTTTTTTTTACAGAGCTCAAAACATTCTGGCCTGGACCTACACACTCAACCGCACCGGTGCTTGGGATTTGTTGGCAAACTTGCCTTAGGCAGGCTTGATGTCGGGAAAGCAATCCTGTTAATACGAATTTTAAAGTGTTTTAAAACAGCGAAAAAACAACCAGTCGTCGCACAATGCGAATAGCGTAACGAGCGGGTCATCCAATAGTGCTTGGCTTCCGGGCCATATTGGGAACGCAAGACGCCATGCTCCTGATCCAACGAGAAGTCCTTGACCCACCGGGCGGGACTCCAAAGAATGACAACCGAGCGATCTTGGGCCTGGACCTGCAAAGCGCCTTCGACAACGTTAGACACTCGTCGGTCCTGGCTCAGGTGTCCCGCCTGGGGCTGGGCGCAAGATCGTACAACTACATCAGAGCCTTCCTTTCTCGCCGCACGGCCAGGCTGGAGGTGGGAGGAACGAAGCTCGAAGAACGAGAGATGGGCAGTGTCGGGACCCCACAAGGCTCGGTCATCTCCCCGTTCCTGTTTAACATTGTCATGATCGAGGTGGCCAGGCGTCTGGAGGCGCTGGGCCCGGGGATACGACACTGCCTCTACGCCGACGACGTAACCATCTGGGCCACGGGTGGAAGCGACGGAGACATCGAGGCGGGTCTGCAGGCGGCGGTGGACGCCGTGGAGTCCGCACTCTTGGGCACGGGCTTGCGGTGTTCGCCACAAAAATCACAGCTACTCATCCTGCCACCACCTGGGAGGCACAGAAAGAAGGCAAGTCGAGAGGCGGCCGAGAACATCATCGTGCGCACCAGTGACGGTATGCAGATCCCGCACGTCCCGGGGCTTCGAGTACTGGGGATGTTCGTGGACGGCACCCAAACCAACGCCACGGCGGTCAAGAACATCACAACCAAGATGGGCATCGCAGCGCGCCTGGTCAAGCGAATGTCGTCCCGCTACCGGGGCATGAAAGAGAGGGGGCTCCTGCATCTGCTGCAGGCTTTCGTTATAAGCCACGCGGCATATGCGGGGGCTTTTCACCGCTGGACCGGCGCGGAACGAGCCAAGATCGACGCTGCCATCCGGAAGGCTTACGCGGGGGCTCTTGGGCTCCTACCAGGCACAAAGACAACGGCCTTGCTGTCTCTGGGAACACACAACACGCTCTCGGAGATCAGCGAGGCCCAGAGAGCTTCGCAGCTGAGCCGCCTGAGCGACACAGCCGCGGGCAGAGGATTACTCGATCGGGTAGGATTATTACCTCCTGGAGAACGCCCGGGCGCAGGACCGGACGGGGAGCTAGAAAAGCAAGTCCCCCTGAGCGATGAGGCAGCGAGGAAAATCATTGTCTACCCGCTGCCAAAGAACATGGACCCAGAAAGGGACGCGGGCAGGCGAGCGGCGAGAGCAGTGGCGCTGGCCCGTCAACATCAGAGAGACGAGGGCGCAGTCTACGTGGACGCCGCAAGATATTCGGGAAGACGCAACGCCTTCGCAGCAGTGGTGGTCAGCGCCACTACCGGTAAACTACTAACAGCAAGCACCGTGCGCGCCCGAACAGCCGGCCAGGCAGAGGAGGCGGCGATAGCCCTGGCCACAGGTAGGCCGGGCACGCGCACGGTGCTAAGCGACTCAAAGCAGGCAATTAGGAATTTTGCCCGAGGCATGGTCTGGCGGGGCACGGAGCGGCTAGTGACGTCCATCGCGGCCTCGCGGGCTGCTCGCGGCGCCGCTGTAGGACCAACCATCGCCCTCAAATGGTTCCCAGCCCACATGGGACGACACCTGGCTCCCGACATCGAGAACCGCAACGAGGAGGCGGACGCTGTGGCCCGTGATCTCATCACGTGCCGGACCGCGGCAGCCCGTCTCCCTGAAACCAGCGGTGAAGAACGAGAAGACTTCGATCCCCTCACCGACTACGGAGGGATCCTGGCGGCCTACAGAGAGGCCAGGAGAGCCTTTCCGCCCCCGCATCGTGAACTGTCACGTGCGGAAGCAGTGAAGCTCCGACAACTGCAAACGGAATGCGTGCTAACGCCAGCATTGGCCCGGCACGTATGCCCCGACATGTTTGTGGACGCTAAGTGTAGCGCGTGCGAACGTGAACTAGCCACCCTCCGCCACATCATGTGGGGCGGGTGTAACAGTGGTGTGAACAATGGGAATGGGCAGTGCCAGGACGCCACGTATCCCGATGAGGTGGGAGCATGGATACGCTCCCAAGACTTAAACACACAACGAAGGGCCATCCAGCGGCTTGAGGAGGCCCTGGCAAAGCAGACGAGAAAGGGAACCGACGCCCCGGACAACGGGAGCGGAGGAGCCCGAGTATCCAATGCCTAGCCAGAGCACAACGTCCTCAAGATCTAGAGCCTGGGACTATAGGACTATTAGCTATAGTTTTTAGATAGGGAATACCCGCGCCCTGCGCGGACTTCCCGCACGCCGGATGCACAAAAATGTTGTTTCTCTCTCTCTCTCTCCACCAATTACAAAAGCTTGTTTTAGTTCCCCTACTGACTGTGGCGCATACCTACTTCAGCCATAATTCCTCATCGTCGTCAGCCACTGCATAAACAATTGGCACAAAATTTCTTGCAGATGTTTAGCGGATACGACGCTTCTCAAAAGAATGACGCAAAATTAGCTAATGAATGGCGGCTATACTACAGAAAGACTTTCATTATTAATGTCCTAGTGGGTATCAAGGAAGTGTGCTTGCAATAGTTACTCAAAAGGTGTTTTGAAAAACTCTGAAAGTACGCTCTTCTAGCTTTTGCTGTGACTGTGCTAAGCCTTCCACACAGGCCTGGCGTTATTTGTGTTCTAAAAATATTATTTAATTAGATAATTTTAATTACCAACTTAGAAGGAACTTAGATGGTTAACACATTTCAACGAGAAAGTTGTAGATCGGTTTGTAAAACATACGATTAGACAGTTTTGAGCTGTTAAATATTAGTGCTTTTCTGCTGATTACATATGCCCGCGAAATACAAAATACCACGCGACCAACCCGCTCGCGCACCTGTGCGCACGATGATTCTAGTGCTCCCTAACGTTCCGCGTACGAACGACCACAGCATTTGCCCCATTGCGATGTCTCGACAGATCCGCAACGATGGTGGTGGCTTTGCGATGAACACAATTCACTATCGGCAAAAAAACAAAATAAGAACCGCTGTGACTGCTTATCGCTGTCATGAAACGTTGCGAGGGAAGCGTATCGTTCGTACGCTTCCCTCGTAACGTACGTAACGTAACGTACGTTCGCTCATGATGCACGCGCGGCCTTTTCGCTTGCTTGACATGTACCAAATTTGGGTATCACGTTACGCGAATAGACGACGAAGCTAAATGACACGTCCAAACATGATAATCTTAACATGGTTGACATGTACGGCATAGTTTACGTCCGCCTCGTAGCGCTGTACAGATTTTAAAGGTACGTACATATTAACCTTCCTCATTCGTGATTCGCATTCATCGATTACCACTGTACGTAAGATCTGCCGATTTGTTCCGGTGTGACCTAAAGCTTACCCTTTGCAGTGTTCGAAGCTGCAGTAGTTAGTCCCGAAAACAAGTAGTTACTTTATAAACAGTATTTTTTTTTTCAATTTGAAAGGCTCTGAACACCGATGTGCCTTTTTGTCCAGCAACGCTGAGAACTGATAGCGTTGCCTGTAGTCTTTCTAGATACTTATGCATGCTGTCACTGTCTTCTTTTGAAGGAGTTCCTGGTACTATGCTTAACCACGTGTATCTTGAGCTTTACAATTATTTTTGAAGATAAGAAACCACTACAATGAGACGATGAGGCTTTATACAGCGTCCCTGTATTTGTAACGCGTTGCGTGCGCCTGCGCCCAAGGTTGATGCGCCCGTGTCATGGATGGTTTGTCCCGCCGTCGTTACTCTCTCGACACACGAGCCAAATCAAGTCACCGAAAACGTCACTGCTCGTCATTTCTGAGACAAACTGTGGGTAAAAGCACGTCACTCCAAATTCTAAGCAATCTAGAAACTGCGTGCATGGTTTCATGAGCACGTATGAAAGCTTCTCAAGACGCGCTGACGAGCACGCCATCATGGCGTCAGGCGAAGGAAGCGCCACTTTATGGCGCACTACTAACGCAGGCTTATAAAGTACATTTTTTATGGAGTAATAACCCATATATATATAAACTAAAACTCCATAAAATAATTGTCCGCTTCTTTTGTTTTTAAGATGCAAACAATATTTCAATACTAACAGGAAAATTGTTGCCCACGTACATTAGTTTATGGTGACGTGATAGGGCAGCCTGAATAATTGAAGTTTCTGCCATCAGGTGGCACCAAAGTCTATTTTTGTGATTTTCTATTAAGAAATAAAGAAATTACCTTCACTTCTCAAACCTTCACTTCACTTCTCAAATAGGGTTGGTTTGAGTCACTATAAGGGACAATCTTTCATCCCTCATTTCATGTTCTAAGCAAACGTCGGTTCATTTAAAGTAAACTTTAAAGTAATGTGGGTGGATGAATGGTTAGATGGATGGATGAATGAATGGGTTGGGTCGAGTTGGGTTGGGTTGGTTGGTTGGTGGGCGTATGGGCGGATATTAGCCCTATCATATTACTATGAAAGCTTAGTATGGTCAAACCCGAATTTAATAAACTTTGGTAGAAAAATAGCAACAAAAAAGGTTGACTTGCCAGACATCGCTTTGTTTTTGTTCTTTCGTCCTTCATTGTTCATTAACATAGAATCTTCTTTTATTAAGAAGTGTAAGAATATCAAATGTAGGACAAGGACAAAATCCACAGACAAACAAACAAAACATCCACTATTTTTTTTTACATCTTAAGCTTGTCTGTAGGACAGTTTGGAATTTTGGATGTCCGATCCTGCTGCTGGTTTAAGAAAAGAGCGCGTAGCAAACAGATTCCGGTTCAAAACAAGCAAAGGTGCTGACAACGTAGGAACAGTACGCAGCGAATATTTGTTGGGTTCTACAAATCTACAAATACAAAAAAAACCACAGGAAAGTAGGTGGGAACAGGCAGTCTCGAAACGTCGTTCTTTTTTGCTTGTGTCTCGGAGGCTTGCATGTGGAAAAATACGTCGCTTACGTATTTTACGTCTGTCGATATCAGAAGCAGAGTGAACTGGTGTGTTCTGCAGATATTTGCTATTCTTCACCGGCATCGCAACAGGGACCACGTATCTATAAAGGGAGCACTGTCCGGCATATTGGCCGCTGCCTCGGAGATTATAGTTCGGTATTAAGCGACCTAGCAAAACACGGCCGATCGTTACGCTTCCATACACCTCCCTTGCTCTCATAGCTGCGGAGCATGCGAAGAGCAAACAAAGTGTGAACAAGTTCCAAGTGGCTGAAGCTAAATATGTAAGAGGCAATCTTGCTCGGTTCACGGGACGATGCTTGATGTGGCCCATAACCCTCCCGTCGAACGATGCCGCCAATGGCGTCTTTACCGGAGAGAGGTGCTGGAGGGGGAGGCTGTGTACTGATGAGAGATTGAGGCCGGTCGCTTCGCTCGAGTGCGTCCCGGTGACCGGACAACAAAGCGCCAATAGGGAACGCGTCTGCTGCGAGGCGGATGACGCAATAACGCCCGTGTACAGCTGGCACAATAGCCTACAGTTCCAGATGAGCAATACAAAACAAAAAGGGTTGAGTTTTCAAATGCAAACAATCAACACAAGGTTGAATGAGCGTATTAGTCCATGAGAAATAAGATCGTCAAGCTTCGGCCCGACCTCACCTTTCTTACCGATGAAACAAACGTTTGTTGAGCAGCTTCCTGACGTTTGAGCCAGGCAGTGGTTGCCGGTCATCCTGAAATCTGGCTAAACGGAGGGAGTTTGATGTCGATGTGTGCATCTGATGTCTTTCGCTAGTTTTTGCAAATAAAGAAATTCGACAAAACTGTAAAGAACCTTTTTTTGTTTGTCTTTTTTCATTTCTCGTTTTGTGAATTTTCAATCTGACGAAGCCTGGGAACTGGTTGTCTTAATTTCGCAGCGATTGCCTCTGCTCCTTTCACTAATCGCTTCGAGATATTACCACTTGGATCGTGCTCAGTTATCTCGCTCGGTTGGCGTGCCAACTAAGGGAATGATAAAGACAGCAAGTTGTGATGGGCTGAGAACGGATGCCGCAGTGAGCTACGCAGAGCAAGTCAACCATGCGTTCGACTAAAATGGGCAAATCGGGAAACGCGTGTTTTTCGCAGCTATGCGGTGTGCAAACCTGCTGATTCCCAGTTCCGCGAGAGTTTTTCAGGTTGAAACAGGATAGAAAGTTGGGCTAGTTAGTAATTCATGATCGTTGAGCGTTCAGATACAGCCAGGATACCAAATCCGACACTGGGTTGAATAGAATCCTGTGTCACGGGGCCCAAGCCATGGCGGTACCACGATTTTTCGAGTGGTTCGAGATATTTGACGCGTCTCTTGTTTTGAAAGTCTTCGGGGCGTAGGCGCATAATGGTGTTCTCTTCGGGAGTTTGAGTGTATGATTCGATATTGGAGAAGTTTGTTGTTTTGTAAGTTGCAACGTCGGATGGTACACCAAACACTGAGTGAGTGAGTAGTTCGTTGCCTGCGCCGTAAGTGGGGCCCATGCGAAGCCATGCATTGTTAAACTTGTGCTGGTAGTTAACGATTGGGGTGCCTACTTGGCCTCTGAAGGGATATTGATTAACAAATTTCGTTAAGCGAGGATTGATGCCGTCGATGTGTATAAAGTCATAAGCAAAATTGTGGCGTGGTGCTCCCATGCTGGCTGATGCGCCGGTTTTGTCATCGTATTCTTGCACTTCTGTCATTGGTTGTATTTCGAGACCCCAGTAGCTTTTGGCCAAGTCTGCATGGTGGTCTATGCTGAATGGAACTATTGTTTGTGGTTTCATGGAATTGTGTGTTGTGCCGTGGGTGATGCGGCACATACCAGTGTCCATGCTGTGGTTCAGCCCTATTGATGATACACCGTACACGAGCATGTCAGAGTTGACAGGTTGTACTACTGAAGAACCAGTTTTCCACGGTGTTCTTAAGCCGTGTGGAGTTATTTTGGCCGAGCATTCGAGAGCCTTTGTGTGAGCTGGTAAGTTAAGGTAAGTGCCATGTGGGATGTACAAGTATGGACGGTCGACCGGAAGGCGTGACATACTTGTTACGATGCCGGGAAAGTTCTTTTCTCCGTCGTATTTCAGCGATGTCTTCAGCATGGCGTAGCCCCAGGTGGTAAGAATTTTGCTGTCATTGAACACCGTGACCACTCCGTGGTCGCGAGGAACTCGTAGAATTTGCTGAACGCATTCGGATGTATTGGGATGGTTACCTCCAACGCCTGCTCCTCCTGAAGAGGAGGGGGCGTCTGCTGCCGTTTCCGTCTGGGGCATTTCTTCATCTGGGCCGTCTGTTGTATCGTCGTATTGTTGTCGCTTTGCTGATGTACTTGGCTGTTCTTGATTATTACGTTTCCGTCCGGGTGGCATTCCATAGAGACTGCGTCCTAGCACCTTTTCCTCCACGAGATTTTTCGTACCAAGACCCGCAGCTCCCAATGCAGAGTGCCAGTTGCCTGTGCTCACAAAGTCCTTGAAGAATTCCTTGATCGACTGGCGATCGGCAGCAAACACGTCGGCGTCACTTTCGGCACTGGAATAGGCCTCGTCGTGGCGCTTTGCGATGCGGTCGTCCTCGTCCACGGGCTCTCCGTTGTGCAGCCGGTTGCCTGGTCCCAAGTAGCGGTGCCCTGGAAAGAGTGGCATGGTCCTGCTCTCATAAGAACATACGGTAGCAGTGAGCGACTACAACAGCAGCTGCAATAACGTAGAAGAGCCCGCCAGACGCCTCTATTTAACGAGAGACCTGACCTGACCTAACCTAACCTAACCTAACCTAACCTAACCTAACCTAACCTAACTTTGAGTGGTGTTGCTGTTGTCGTAGATGAATGAGTGGTGGAGGCTGCTTAAGTCCCCCAAGTCCTCTCCGACGTCACGTTCCCCTGGAGCTTCGTTTGGGTCACCGCTTACTTCCACCGTCCGCTGTCATGACTCAAGAGCCGCTGCCCGGAACATCCAGCATCCCTGTCCAACAAGCCATTCCTGCGTGGATCGTCAACGCCCGGCAGCGCGACTTACCCATCTTCTCTAGTCTTCCACGCGACGACGTTGAGGTATAGCTGAAAGAATACGGCATGACCAGTGTTTATAACCAATGGGATGAGTCTCAAAAACTTCGTCACGTCGCCTTCTATCTGTACGATGTCGCGAAAACATGTTTTTTTAACCACGAGAGCAGCTTCCCGGATTGGCCTACTTTTGCTCAACAAGTCCGTAGGATTTTTGGGAAACCGAACATCCGTTCCGAAGTGTCGAAACGAAAGCTCGATGGGCGTTCCCAACATCCCGGGGAGACGTACACTTCGTACATGAAAGACGTCCTTGCCCTTTGCCACCGCGTAAACTCGGTGATGACAAAAGCTGATCGTGTTACTCACATCATCAAAGGGATAGGTCATGTCGCGTTTAACGCCCTGGCCGTTAAAAACCCCGCCACCGTTGAGGACGTCATCACCACATGTCAACATCTTGATGAACTCCAAGCCATTCGATTGCACCCAGACTACCCAGACGCCAGTGACAGCCGGCCTTCCTCGGATGCGGATTGGCGCACGCTGATTCGCACTCTGATTCGAGAGGAACTTCAAGCGCAAGGGTTGTCATGTGCACCCGCCCCTTCGCCTCACTCTCCATCTGCTGGTCTGCGCGACATCATCAAAGAGGAGCTCTCATCCATGGCTGGCAGTCTCCCATCGAACACTCCGGCGCCACTAACGCCACCCATGACGTATGCGCAAGTCGCTGCCATGCCACCTGCCTTGGTTCAGCACGCGCATCCTGTTCCTGCGCAGTCCAACGCAGCAGCATTTGCACCAGACTCGCATGTCCCAGCGCCAGTACCAGCGCCTGTGACAGCTCCAGCACACTACGCCCCCTGGCGCTCGCCTCGCCCAATATGTTACTATTGTGGCATTCGGGGCCATATTTCACGATTTTGCAGCAAGCGCCAGCAGGACGAACTCCGTGGCTACGACGTTTACGAAAGGGATTCGGAGCCATCCCCGAACCAGTACCAGCACCGCCCTACGACACGTTCCTTCTCTCTGACTTCTCCACTCACCGCACCTCGCCCCTGCTTTCCCGAACGCCGCCGGCTCCCTTCACCTCTGCGACGCTCAACATCTCTTCTGAGACCGGCTGCACCTACTTCTGACTACCACTCGGAAAACTAGCTGGTGCTGTTTTTGGAGGGAAAGCTGCATCGCTCGAACAAACACCAAGACCCCCAGAGGGCCCAGCCAACTTGTTATTAGTGTATGCTGAAGGGGTACCAGTTCAAGCATTGGTGGACACGGGGGCTGCTATTTCTGTTATTCAGGCGGATTTGTGTTCTCGTCTACGTAAGGTTACCACACCTTATACTGGCACTCTCTTACGTAGCGCAAATGACTCGCAGATACGGCCATCAGCACAGTGCCCCGTTAGTTTTCATTGATGGAATCCGGCATCATATTCAGTTTGCTGTGCTGGCTTCTTGTGCTTTTATGCTTACTTTAGGATGGGACTTTCTTTCTGATGCTGCTGCTTCTATCTCTTGTCGACAACGACTCATACATATGCGAGAGACGGATGATATCTGCCCGAAATCCCCATGTTGCCGGCTACGAACAGCCAATGACTTCCGTGTGCCACCTAACCACGAGCACGTTATCACGGTTATGTCTGACTCCATTGAGCACAGTGACGTCCTAGTCAGTCCATCAGCCCGTTGTCTATCCAGAGGGATTGCACTTTCATCGAGTCTTGTCCGCTTCTCCAACGGCACCGTATTTCTCGCTCTACTGAATATCACCATTGAGCCGATTCTGCTGACCAGGTGCACTGTTGTAGTTTCCAGCGTGGACACACAACCTAACTCTGTAGTGGCTTAGGATACCACGTTGGTGGAACTGCGTTCAATACCAACAGATGCTCCACCCACTACGACTCTCGTCAATGCCATCAGCACAGACCTCACTCCCCCGCAAGCAGACGAACTGCTGGCGTTGTTGTCTAAGCATAACGTTTTTTTTCGACGTACATTCCACTGCTCTAAGCCAGACTTCTGTGGTGGCTCATCGCATACACACCGACGGAACTTCTATTGTGCGCCATCGACCATACTGTGTTTCTTCCAGCGAACGTGAGATCATCGACAAGCGCATTGCTGATATGCTCAGGCAAAACATCATCCACCCCTCCTCAAGCCCTTGGTCGTCACCTGTCGTTCTCGTGCGAAAAAAAAAGACGGTTCGGTGCGATTCTGCGTTGACTACTGCACATTAAACAATGTAACCAGAAAAGACGCATATCCCTTGCCTCGCATTGATGATGCCTTAGATTCCTTACAAGGAGCGGAATATTTTTCACGTCCTGACTTGCACTCCGGTTATTGGCAAATTCCAATGCAGGAGGATGACAAGGAAAAAACTGCCTTTGCCACACCCGACGGACTTTACGAATTTAACGTCATTCTTTTCAGCCTCTGCAATGCGCCAGCAACGTTTGAACGAATGATAGACACTGTATTGCGGGGCCGTAAGTGGTAAACATGCTTATGTTACCTTGACGACATCGTGATATTTTCTTCAATATTCGAACAGCACTTGCAGCGCCTCAATGAAGTTCTGACGTGTCTCGCAGCTGCTGGCCTTCAGCTCAACACCAAAAAGTGCCACTTTGCTAGCAAAAGTAATAAGTACTCGGACATCTCGTCAGCAAAGATGGAATCTGGTCTGATCCCGACAAGATTGCCGCCGTTCTCCACTTCCCGGTGCCTCAATGCGCCAAAGAGCTCCGAAGCTTTCTTGGCCTTGCGTCGTACTTTCGGCGCTTTATACGAGACTTCGCCCCCATTTCTGCGCCACTTCACCAACTCCTTTCTTCGGGAGTGTCATACGTAAGGTCGGACGAATGCCAAATCGCTTTTGACACCTTGAAACTTGCCCTCACGTCTAAGCCAGTGCTTTGTCATTTTTGATAACGCCGCACCTACTCTCCTCCATACTGATGCCAGCGGACACGGACTCGGCGCTGTACTTTTGCAACGAACAGGGCGTTATGGCGAACGTGTGATCACATACGCTAGTCGCACCCTCACAGCAGCAGAGAAAAACTACAGCATCACCGAGCAGGAGTGTATCACCGTTGTCTGGGCCATCCTGAAGTTTCGACCATATCTTCACGGCCACCACTTTACCGTCGTCACTGACCACCACGCTTTGTGCTGGTTGTCGACGTTGAAGAATTTGTCTGGACGTCTCGGTCGCTGGATACTTCGTCTCCAAGAATACGCGTTTGACGTTACCTACAAATCCGGCAAGAAACACAACGATACCGATGCCCTTAGCCGCTGTCCTTTACAATCCTCATCAGGCACTCCTGGCCTGTCGCCAACTGTGAGTGAATCCATCAAAGCGTCTCCGTCAGTTCATTCACTCGCCACTGTCTACTTTCTTTCTGCCTTCGGCAACGAGACGTTTTGCATCCCACCAACGCAGCGACACTTACTGTCACTCTATAATGCAGCGCCTTCAAGGCTCCTCTCGTCTTCCCAACGCCCGCGCCCATCGACAGCTGCGGAACTTCAAGACTGAAAACTCAAACCTTTACCGCTTTGTCTTCCACCCCAAAGGACAGCGCTGGGTTCCTGTTGCTCCTCGTTCCCTAAGGGCGCAGATTTCGGAGGCGTTTCACGATGACCCCAAGCCATCTCGGTTTTCAAAAACCTCTGAACGCATACGCAGTCGTTTTGCCTGGCCTCGGCTTTCCAACTGCGTAGCGCGAGTTGTTGCGTCATGTTCGCTCTGCCAACGCCGCAAGCGACCCACTTCCTCCCCGACCGGTCTTTTACAACCCATCCCTTGTCCTGACGCTCCCTTCGATGTCATTTGGCATTGACCTCTACGGACCACTACCAATGTCAGCTAGCGGCAAGCGCTGCATTGTCACAGCAGTTTACTACTTAACAAGGTACGCCGAAACAGCTACACTTCCTTCAGGATCAGCAGAGAACATTGTCACATTTTTTTTTCTGGAGGCAATCTTTTTAAGACATGGTGCACCACTCATCCTATTAAGTGACCACGGCAAGGCGTTTCTCTGGAAACTACTCGAACAAGTCCTCCACGCATGTAATACGATTCATAAGACGACTTCCAGATACCATCCCCAGACAAACGGCCTCACAGAGCGCTTCCATCGAACTTTGACCGACATGATATCTATGTATATCAACGCCGACCACACCAACTGGGATACCATCCTGCCATTCGTGACTTTTGCCTACAATACCGCTACGCAGCGCACCACGGGCTATTCCCCATTCTTTCTCATCTATGGCCGTCAACCGACATCTTCGCTCGACCTCTCCTTTTTTGATGTCCCTGTGCTCGTCATCATCACCGAGGGAGCACTTAATCTCTCACCAGGCCGATTGTCGCTGACGCGCCCGCCTCAATACAGAGGTAAGCCAACAAGAGCGGAAGACTCGCTAGGATGGCGTCCACCGCGTAGTTAACTTCAATACTGGAGACGAAGTACTGATCTGGACCCCAACGCGGTTTCCCTGCCTGTGTGATAAGTTTCACTCACGTTTCATCGGTTCCTACGCTATAGTCTCCTGTTAACTACCTAGTAACCCCTGTTGTCATGCCTTCCGACGGCCGTTTTCGTGGTACGGAGGTTGTGCACGTGTCGCGCTTAAAACCATTCGTGCGACGTACACCACCGTCATAAACAACAGCCACATTGGCCGCTTCCGCTCGAAGGGGAAATTAGTGTAGGCACAATATTCACAGCGTTTCACCTTTTTCTTCTTCATCTGTACATAATCATCACAAAAAACGTCGTCTTCATTCGAAGCGTTGATCAGGCGATTCGTCCTAATAAACGCCGTCGAGACCCCAACGCTGCTACTGTCTTACTATATGGGCAAAACTAATGCAATTCCGTGCAGCCTTATGAGCTTTGGGACATCTTTTTGTAAACTTTTATGAGCTAAACACAGTTAGTTAAGACAAAAGAGTTCTGAGTGTAGTTTGTGTAAACTGTGTCACAAGGTACAACTAAACGTCGGAAAGCCTGTTAATGCCCCTTACTGCCGTCATATACTTGAAACACGGAGAAAGGAAAGGCAGGAGAGGCCCTGACGTCACTCGTTGTGAAGCCGCAATGAAGCCAGAAGTCGGCCATATTGACTGGGCAATTTCTCCTCTCTTGTTTACATCCGAATTTAAAGCAGAAGGCACGACTCTCTCTCCGGCTCGGAAAGCACGTGAGCTGCGCAGCGCGCGTGTCGTGACGATCCGAAACTAATGGAACGGGGCTCAACAGTCTGAGCCAGCGCGACACCTTCGGCGAAATCATTTCGTCCGAGTATTAACAGCGAGTAACAGCTCACCGACTACGAAACAAGTAGAAGAAAACGCGCGCTAGATGCACTGACAACGGCGAGTGTTTTCACGTCATTAATTCAGCAACTGTACAGACAACACGATCGCTCGTGCGCCTTCTACGGCTGCATTCCGCCACGCGGCCGGTGCAGCGTCTGGCCATTGTGTACGTGTTCCGCGTGAAACTCACCGGCGCCAGCATTCTGCGACCGTGTTGACTTTGAGAACGTTGCAAGTGACACGTGAACGCGGTTGCTGTTACGTTGAGATTACATGCAATGCTGGGGAAGAGTATACGAAGCGGAACAGAAAGGTGTTTTAATACGCACATGCAAGTTGTTGCTGTACACACACAACATGAAACTACGTAGTTGCACATGGTCCTCATTGCGTCTTGCTGGGCTCAACAGCGTCGTCCGTTGTCACAAGCAGGAGCACTGCTCAATTGCCACTGACCTGCAAGGCGTTCGCCATCGTTCAGCTTCGTCATGGTGCCCAACGCAATTTCTCTGAACGCTAACTGCTTCATCCGCGTCATCCGCCGCACGACACATGGATATGCACTCGTTCTACGCACTGTTGAAACCCCGTGATGAACAAACAAAGGGATTTGTAAACGTTGCTAAGAGTACAGTAATTGCCAGGAAAACACTGCATAACTAATAACGCGGCGCGTAGCACGGATATTGTCCGCCACGGCTCAGCACGAGACCTGGGGAGGCACACATGCTGCCGCCAGCCGCGGCTGCTCACTGCTAAACCAGCTCCACTGCGGAACACGTAATCGTAGCAACGCCGCCATTGTGCCCAGTGAATATGGCCACCACAATGTCATTTCCGCCACACTTTTCACGTAGCGCGCCGGCTTGGCATGCCCTCTCCTTCCTTCCTCTACAGTGTCTAGAAATATATATTTCTCGACACTGTACTAGCAGTGAGCGGTCGCGGCTGGCGGTGGCATGTGTGCCTCCCCAGGTCTAGTGCTGAGCCGAGGTGGACAATATTCGTGCACTGCGCCGCGTTATTGGCTACGCAGTGTTCTCCTGGCAGTTAGTATACTCTTAGCAACGTTCACAAATCCTTTTGTCTATCACGGGGTTTCAACAGTACGGAGAACGAGTGCATATTTACGTGTCGTGTGGCGGATGACACGGATGAAGCAATTGGTATTCAGCGAAACTGCGTTGGGCACCATGACGGAGCGGAACGACGACGAACGCCTTGCAGGTCAGTGACGGTTGGGCAGTGCTCCTGCTTGTGATAACGGACGACGCTGTTGAGCCCAGCAAGACGTAATGAGGACCATGTGCACATATGTAGTTTCGTGTTGTATGTGTACAGTATAAAACACCTTTTCTGTTCCGCTTGTTATACTCGCGCCCAGCATTGCATGTAATCGCAACGTTAGAGCACCGCGTTCGAGTGTCAATTGCACCGTGCTCAGTCACCACGGTCGCAGAACGCTGACGCCGGTGAGTTTCACGCGGAACACGGCCACAGTGGCCGGGCGCTGCGTCGGCATCGTGTCGGAATGCAACCGTAGAAGACGTACGACCGATCGTGTTGTGTGTACAGTTGCTGAATTAATGACATGAAAACACTCGCCGTTGTCAGTGCATCCAGCACGCGTTCTCTTGCACTTGCTTCGTTGTCGGTGAGCTGTTGCTCGCATACTCGGACGAAATGATTTCACCGAAGGTGTCGCGCTGGCTCAGACTGTTGAGCCCCATTCCATTAGTTTCGGATCGTCACGACACGCGCGCTGTGCGCAGCACACGTGCTTTCCGAGCCGGAGAAAGAGTCGTGCCTTCGGCTTTACATTCAGATGTAAACAAGAGAGGAGAATTTTCCCAGTCAATATTACTATTTTCCCAGTCAATATTACTTCCGGCTTAATCGCTGCTTCACAACTAGTGACGTCAGGGTATCTCCTACCTTTCTTTCCTGCGTGTGCGGGGGCGTGTCTTCGCAGACGAATTTTACGAGCTGGCCTTGCCATGTGTACCCATGTATTGTAAGGGTTGCACTGAGTAATAATAGCATGGGTAGAGGGTCGCTAGAAAAAACAATTTGCAACAATAAAAATTGTCATAAATATTTTGTTCAATACAATATGTATAGTAATGTCGGGGAAAAAATCTCATTATGAAACTTATTCATTGCTTCGACTTTTAATGAAACTTGGTTTTTCACTACAAGAGTTTGTTCCCCCCACGCATAGTCGCGCTTCAATCGCAGCTCCCATAACTCCCCATGCTGATGTCACTTTCAATAGATTCTGAACCGCTTTTCGCCCGAGCCTTCGGGACTATTATGGAGACCTTGGCCTACGTGCGAGCAAGGCGGCATGGCTACAACGGCATCACTGCCTTTTTTAACCCGTTAGTCTGTCTTGCGATTAATTAGCTATTGCTTTAAGCAGGTCACGATCCGTGTTTCTATGAGCTTGGTTCGAGGATACTTTTACTATCACAAACATCCTTTTTACAGCTGTGTTTTTGATATCGCCAATAAAACATTCTCATCATCATCATCAGCCTGACTACGCCTACTGCAGGGCAAAGGCCTCTCCCATGATCCGCCAATCAACCCGGTCTTGTGCTTTCTGCCGACACGTTATACCTGCGAACTTTATCTCATCGGCCCACCTAACTTTCTCTCTCCCCATCGTGCGTTTGCTTTTTCTGGAAATCCAGTCAGTTACCCTTAGTAACCAGCGGTGATCCTGCCTACGTGATATGTGCCCGGTCCATATCCATTTATTCTCCTTGGTTTGAACTATGATTTCTTTAACCCCGGTTTGTTGCCTGACTCACTGTGCTCCCTTTTTGTCTCTTAATGTTACATCTATCATTTTGCTTTCCTTCACTCACTGCGTCGTCCTCAGTTCAAGCTTAACCCTCTTTGTAAACCTCCAAGTTTCTGCTCCGTAGGTAATTACTGGCAAAATGCAGCTGTTTTATACCTTCATCGTGAGGGTTAGTGGCATATTACCATTCATGAATTCAGAATGTTTGCCGAACGGAATCCACCCCATTCCTATTCTTGGTATTTCACTCTCATAGTTCGCCTTCGCGGTTACTACCTGTTCAAAGTAGACATATTTCTTTGTAACTTCCAGTGTCTCTCCACCTATCGCAAAGTGTTGTTTTCTGCCGATACTGTTGCACATTACTTTAGTTTGGTGTATACTAACTCTCAAATGTTCTGTTTCCGTGCCCAGTTCAGTAACAATGAGTTGTAATTTGTCCACTGAGTTACTCATCTAAAAAATGTAGAAATTAAAAAAGTCCTCATTCCATGTGCTTTCTGTTACCTCGGGAGTGCCTAAGGTATTGTTTAGGCCCCTTATATTTTCCTCTCCATGTAAATGATCTGGTTGAAGTGATTCCTGGCACTCTATTTATATGGTTGTTTGCTGATGATTGCGTTGTATTCAAAAGAATCTCAACTACAAATGACCACATCCTATTACAAAACTGTGTCTGCATTTGCAGATTGATTTAAACGTTGAGAAATGGTTTTAAACTCAGACGAAACAGTGCTACTCTAACAGTCGGTTCGCAGCAGTTGATAAGGTTAAATACTTCGGCATTACACTCACAATTAAGTTCACATGGTCAGAGCATATATCTGATACTTGTGCAGCCTGTCTACGGAAAGTCTGGCTTCTTAAAGGAAAACTTAGAAAGTGCTAAGTAGTATTAACCTGCTAGCTTACAATGTCTACATATGGTCTAAATATGAGTATACATCATTTGTGTGGGGTCCAAATTATCAGAAAGATATTTCACAACTACAAAATTTTCAGGAGAAAACAGCGAGATTCATATATGTAAAATACAAGCGCCTAGAATCCCCTACACCATTTTCTGAAGCTCAATAACATACCAACGCTGGAAGCCCGCAGAAAAGCTAAACGGCCTTTCATCCCTACACACTTGCCTTCCGATAAAATCACTTCACCTCGCCCAGCCTCTGTTAAGAGTCTTAGTACAAGAACAACACGGTACAATCACAAACATTCGTTCCCAGTTCGTTAGCACCAGTCTTCACCAATTCGCTAGCACCAGTCTTCGCTTGCTTAAAAGCATATTAATGCAGTTTTAATCTCGTATGGCCGAGAATGGGAATTTGTTGCCAAATATATTATTCAGCTCCGATGACTTTGTCAGCAATATTCCGTGCCATGTTTTAAAAGTCTAGAGCTCTTCGTTGTTAGCGTTTCGACTTTGCTCCTACCACATGTTTAATGGCCCTATCTTTCAATAATTGCCTTACTTGTTTTATCAATTATTTTGTTTCTTCTGTTCGCCCATTGCGTTGTTTGTATATTTAATTTTGGATTGTACGTGAAGCCCAGCCTGCCTGGGCCGAAACGTTGGTTTACAGTATTTTGTATAAATAAATAAATAAATAAATAAATAAATAAATAAATAAATAAATGTCATCATCGAACCGCAGGTTACTAAAATACTTCCTATTAACTCTTATCCATAACTCTTCCCAATCTATAGGGTCCTGAAAACCTTCTGTAAACACGCAGTGAATAGTATTGAAGAGATCGTGTCTCCTTCCCTTACACCCATCTTTACTTAGATTCTGCTGCTTTTTTTATGGAGAACTATGGTGGTTGTGAACCACTGTAGATTTATTTCAGTTTGTTTTTGTATGGTTCGTCGATGCACTGATTCCGTAGTGCCTGAATCACTGCTGATGTCTTGACTGAGTCAAACGCCTTTTCGTAATCTATTGTTTCAGAAGGACTAGAGAGACCGCAGAACCGATACGTCTTCGGTTTATTGTTGAGAGAACAGGAATAAAAAAAATATGCAGAGCGTGCCTCTGGCTACTTTTTCTTCCTCGCCTCCGACCTCCATCTTCAATCTGTTTTCTACATCTTCCCGCCGGCCATATTCAACCGAAGCAACCTTCCAGCGAATAAAACAGTTGAATCGGCCTCTTGACTAATTTTCCTTCAGGTGTACGAAGCAAGCATGTTCTCACTAGTCCATCCTTGCCTGGGAAAATCTTTTCGACCTTGCAGAGTTTCCACTGAGTTCTTTTTCGCTCTTCTCCAAGCAGAAGTACATCTCCTTCTTGTACATTTGCGTGACGCTCTGTTTTTCTGCTGGCACACTTAAGCTCCCTCAGGTACTCCTTCTTCCATCTAGTCTACCATGTTATCATTGCCTGGTTTCTTGCACTCCAGCAATTCAGCAAACTGTATTCTTCGAGTCTGTTTTCTTCCTGCTTGTTGATTGCTTGCCTGCTTCCTATAACGTCCGCTGGTGTGATGGGTTGTGGCTCGTTAGGATCGTCATACACATAAGTAAGAGGCCGGTTGTTAAGTACTCCTTCTGCTTCAACAACCACAGTCCGTCGTTCTTCTTCATCCAAAAGTCGAGCACCTATAGTTTTTGCCATGGATGTCTTAGAGCTTCTGATCAGTCTTTCATAAAATCCTCCCCACCATGGAGCTAACTCTACAATAAACTTCTATTTTATTTTCAGGTTACTGGTATACTGTTGAACCCTTTAATAATATCTTGTTCATCTCTTTCTCAGATTTCTCGAATGCTCTTGCATTATCACTGTAAACAGTTGTACACAATCCTCTTCGAGCTACGAATCTTCGGAATGCTTGTATAAACGCTTCTGATGACATCCTCTTGACCAACTCCAGTTGCATGGCTCTTGTTACTGCACACGTAAATATCACAATGTAAAACTTTGTAATTTTTTCGCCTTTCTCCTCTCGAGCATTTAGTGGTCCCGGAAAGTCTATACCAATTGTGTCGAATGGCCTCGTCTGTGTTATCCTGTCAGCTGATAGCGGTGAAATTTCTAGTGCCATTGGTCTAGAATTGAATCTCCTACATGTGATGCATTTCTTTACCACATATTTCACAATCTGTCGGGAACGCACAATCCAAAATTTCGTTCCTAGATGTGTCAATGTTGCCGCAACGCCACCGTGCATTGTTACTTGATGCGCGTTCAGAACTAGGAGTTCTGAAAAGTGACTTTCTCTTGGTAAAATAATAGGATGCTTCTCATCAAAGCTCAAATCACTCCACTGAAGCCTCCCTTTTACTCTTAGGACACCTTGATCATCTTTGAAGATGTTCGTGCCGTACAGATTCATGTTGTCATATATTCTTGTCACTGCGTTTTGTAGCGTTTTCTGCTCCTGCTTTATCAGCACAAATTCTGCCTTGTCCAATTCTTCTCCTGTCAGCGAACCTGTTTTCCTTTCTTTTCGTCGGTTTCCTATATAACGCATCACCCACGTGGTAACTCGTAACGCTTTCTTGTATGATCCAAACCTGCTCACATCAATTATCTTTTCTTCACTCGTGGTGGTAGTTAAGCTTGCCACGGTCTTTTTTCGTCTTTGTTGTCATCACTGTCCGATTCTTGCGTGATGTCACAATCAGGCCTTTGTTTTTCATTCTTGATCCACGTGGAGCCTTTCCACCATAATTCATTGTCCAGCAAACGTTTCATCTTCATCCCCCTTGTCATCAAATCCGCAGGATTTTCATCGCTTCTAACATAACCCCATTGAGTCTCATTGGACTTGCTCTTAATTTCTGCTGCGCGGTTGCGAACAAACAGATCTTTTGCCTTGTAAGATTTTATCCAGCATAATACAATTTGAGAGTCGGTCCAGTATTTCACAATCCTTGGTTTCCTGATGAAATTCTCAGTTATATGACTGGCCAATCTGACTGATATTGTGGCCGCCAACAACTCCAATCTTACTAGTATAATCTTTTTGATTGGAGCGACTCTAGCCTTTGCAATGATTAAATTGGCTTCATTGCTTCAATCGGAGTATTTTGTTACAATGTATGCTGCATCTCCATGCGCCATTAGACTCGCACCGGAGAACACGTGTAGAGTCGATGCTTTCACTTCAGCTTGCCTGTTGTCATAGCATCTGTTAACGGTGAAGTCATCAAAGTGCTGAAGCTCCTCCGACCAGTTCTTCCAAGCTGATCTATGCTGGCTTGGTAACGGGTCATCTCATTTCAGTTTATCCATCCAAATTTTTTGCAGCAATATTTTTGCTCTAACTGAAAATGGTGTCAAAAAACCTAAAGGGTCATATAGCTTTGCCGTGGCCTGCAAAACCTGTCTTTTTGAGAGTTGTCTCACGTCCTTGTCATTTCGCCATGTAGCGTCGGGAAAGCTCAACACGTCGTCTACGAAATTCCATTTCAGTCCCAAAATCTTGATTTGTCCCTCTTTTTTTATCCGTCGATCCAGATCCTCTCCTTCTTCATCAAAGAGTTTTCTTAGCTAGGCGTCATTTGAAATCCATTTTCTTAATTTCATTCCCGCATTGCGAAAAATATCTCGTGCTTCTTCGTATATCTTTGTCAATGTCGAGTATTCGTCGGCTCCTAGTAAAACGTCATAGACGTAGATTCCTTTCCGGAGTTGCGCCACAACTGCAGGATATTTTTCTTCGAATTTATCCAAATGTCGATGAATCGTTGCCGCTAGAAGGAAGCTACTTGGTGTAGTTCCGTAAGTAACCCTTCTTATCCTCCATGTTTTTATCTTCGGGGTTGGCATATCTTCGCTGGGTATTCGTTCCCACCACATAAATCGCAGTGCATCTCGGTCATTTTCATGTATCTTGATCTGCAAGAATGCTTTTTCCACGTCGGCTGACATAGCGATCTTGTGATGTCGAAAGTTCATCAGCAAGCTTGTGATGTCGGGGTTTAGGTTTGGTCCCTTTTCCAAGTTGTCATTCAAGGATTCACCTGGATTCTGGCTTGACGATGCGTCAAAGACAATCCGTATTTTTGTCGTTGTTCGGTCCTTCTTTATTTCTGCTTGATGCGGCATGTAGTATACAAATTGTTCTGTATATCGGATCCAGCATCTTCTTCGACATTTTCAGCTATTTCTTGTTCGAAGTACTCTCGAATAGCTTTGTCATAGGCTAGGAGCTCATCTTTATCCTTGCATAATTTCTTGGTCACCTGGATGAGCCTCTTCTCTGCATTGGTGGTGTTGTCTTCAAATGTCCCGTTTTCCTTCCATGGTAGCCGCGCGTGGTATCTTCCTGCCTTGAACTTCATTGTTTGTCGAACGTACTCTAGCACATGTTCATCGCTCATCTTTGTTGCTGGTTTCTCCTTGATGCACATGTTTTCCGAGTCCCAGAATCTCTGCAGTTCTTCCACAGTCGTGTCCGACTTGGCACTGACCTTGAGTACCATAACCGTCAATGATTTCATTGGCCCACAATGAAGTCCTACAGGACCTTGGACCGTCTATCCCAATATTGTTTCTATTGCATTACTTTTGGATGAATCTCGCAAATGCGACCAGTGACGACAGTCCAGTAATAATCTGCTTCAATTAATATAGAAGTTTTCATATATTTTCTTCCTTTGTCCGTCTTCTCATCAGTCAAACAAATTCCCATCGACCTTGCTCTTTCGTGTATTGTCAACGGTGGCGATGGTAGCCCGTCACAGTATGTAACTTCTATCTCCAGTGCCTCAATCGTGACTGGCTCCGAGATGGGATCCTTTCTCACGCTGACCTCGATGACTTTCATGTCTAGTTCCATTTCTCCTCCTCAAAATGATCCTACAGTAATCCTTTCGGATCTTTTTACTTTGCACGCTAGTTTTCTTGACAATCTTTTGAGGATGAAGGTCTTCTGGCTCCCGTTGTCCAGCAGAAGCCGTGCGTAGCACCCACTGTCTTGTCCCTCCGTCCACGGAGAGGCTGTCTGCAGTAGTATGCACTTGTGTTCATCAGACTGCTGTGCGTGCATGTTGCAGGACTTGCTGGTGTCTAACCGGTCAGGTTGCGCGCTTTTACGCACTTGCTCAACATCATTACCGCTCTGCTGCTGTGCTGACTTTCCTGCAGGCGTACGTGGTCGACACATGGATGTCGCGTGCCTTCCCTTGCATGTTTTGCAGCGTACGTTAGCGCGGCATATCTTCGCCGTGTGGTGAGGTCTGGTGCATATGAAGCACCTTCGTTCCCGTTGCAAGGCTTCTTTCTTCTGTTGCATACTAATGCTTCTTTCTTTTGTTTCCGTTCTGTGGCGCTAAGATTTCTTAGTCATGCATCGTTACCAACCTGCCCAACTCGCTGCACTCATCAATGCTTCTTCTGCAATCTTCCGTGTAGTGTCCAGTCATCTCACAGAAGATGCATTTCTTAATCGATATGCTTTGAAGCGTAGAGTTCTAGTTCGCCTCATACTGTGCGGTGGACTGGGTCACGTCGTATTTTTCCTTCGAGTTTCTTCTCTGCTGCGTGTGTATATATATACTATATATATATATATATATATATATTATATATATATATATATTATATAGTATATATATATATATATATTATATATATATATAGATGTGTGTGTGTGTGTGTGTGTGTTGTGGTTTAAAAACTCCATAATTTCTTTCAAAATGCTCGTGCTGTCTCTTGACGCTGAGTCCTATTCCGTAGTTGCTGGTGCGTTGTCACCTTCTGGAATCTCGCGCGGAAGGTATTTATCGAGCAGCCGAGACGAGAGAGCAGGAGAGACGGAACTTAGCGCCAGAGTGCTTAGGGATTCCGCCGTGTAGTCGGCGAAGGTTTTGTCCGCAGGGACAAGCAGGAGATGAAGAGATTTCCACCTGAGGGTGACGACTCGAGCTACAGGCAAGAGTGTGTGTTTACCGCTATCGAGCGAAGACGCGTGCAACAGCTGCGTGTGTGAAGCCGACGTGTTTCCGGTGAAGAAGTCTGAAGCTTGGAGAGTGGCCTATTGAAGACGTGAGTTTCCTGGAGAGAAACTTCGGAGGGCACGGAGCGACAACAACGCTGGACTTTGAGTGAGTGATTCTCGGAAGAGTATCATCCAACTTTTGTTCCAAGAACTTTGGACTGGATGGTTTTCTATCTCTTTAGTCTTTAAGTGTCTTGGTTGTTCAATGCATGCGACTGCATTGTAGTGCGTATCGTTTTCTGTGTCCGTTGTTTTGAGTGTGGCTGATTTACTGTGTAGTACGTTGTTTGATTGGTGACGTATTGTATGTAACTATTGTGGAGTGTGCATTCTTGTGCATTGTTTCGATCTGCCATTTTGAGAATATAATATTTGTTTTGTTTATCAACTCTCGGCTCTGACTTGTTCTTTGGGCCACAGCCGCGTCCACTGGCGCGCCAAAAAGACCACTTCTTTGTCCATGCTTTCGTGGTGCGGTTCGGGGGGCCAATACTTCGGCCCTTGGAATTAGCCCGCGATCGCCTCCCTAATTACCGGGACATGTGTGACAGCACTGACCTTGAGTACCATAACCCTCGATGATATAATCGGCACACAATGAAGTCCTACAGGAACTTGGACCGTCTATCCCAATATTGTTTCTATTGCCATTACTTTTGGATAATCTCGCAAATGCGACCAGTGACGAGTCCAGTAATAATCTGCTCCAATTATTATAGAATTTTCCATATTTTTTCTTTCTTTGTCCGTCTTTTCATCAGCCAAACAAATTCCCATCGATCTTGCTCTTTCATGTATTGTCAACGGTGGCGATGGTAGCCCGTCACAGAATATAACTTCTATCTCCAGTGCCTCAATCGTGACTGGCTCCGAGATGGGATCCTTCCTCACGCTGACCTCGACGGCTTTCATGTCTAGTTCCATTTCTCCTCCTCAAAGCGATCCTACAGTAATCATTTCGGATCTTTTTACCTTGCACGCTAGTTTTCTTGACAATCTTTTGAGGATGAATGTCCTCTGGCTCCCGTTGTCCAGCAGAATCCGTGCGTAGCACCCGCTGTCTTCTCCCTCCATCCACGAAAAGGCTGTCTGCAGTAAAAGGCTGATGCACTTGTGTTTAGCAGACTGCTGTGCGTGCATGTTGCTGGACTTGCTGGTGTCTAACCGGTCAGGTTGCGCGCTTTTACGCACTTGCGTAAAATTATCACCGCTTTGCTGCTGTGCTGACTTTCCTGCAGGCGTACGTGGTCGACACATGGATGTCGCGTGCCTTCCCTTGCATGTTTTGCAGCGTACGTTAGCGCGGCATATCTTCGCCGTGTGGTGAGCTCTGGTGCATCTGAAGCACGTTCGTTCCCGTTGCAGGCTTCTTTGTTCTGTTGCATACTAATGCTTCTTCTGCAATCTTCCGTGTAGTGTCCAGTCATCTCACAGAAGGTGCATTTCTTAATCGATATGCTTTGAAGCGTAGATGTTCTAGTCCGCCTCAAACTGTGCGGTGACTGGGTCAGTCACGTCGTATATTTCCTGTCCAGTTTCTTCTCTGCTGCGTATATATATATATATATATATATATATAGTATATATATATATATATATATATATATATATATATATATATATATATATATATATATATATATATATATATATGTATATATGTATATATATATTGTGACGACGGAACGCGTTTATTCGCAAGATTGGTAATGCAGAGGTGTAGCTCAGCGAAGGATCCCCAGCGTCGCTCGCGAGCCAGTCGAGTCTCTTCCTCCTCTTTGTCGAATCTTCGCTAGCGCGTTTCACTTCCCGGTTCGCAGACGATGCCCTCTGGGCGAGTCACTCAGATGGTTGATGGTGGCACGGTTTAAGGCACGCAACGTGTGTCAGTTGTGTTTTGCTAGAGCGGCGACCATTGCTTGTGACGCTCGAGATTACGTACGTGACGTCGCTGAGGCGGTCAAGAATGACGAATGGACCGGAATAGTGAGCCAAGAACTTCTGGCACAAACCACGTTTGCGGACTGGTGTCCATAACCACACAAGATCGCCCTTACTATAAGATACAGAGCGATGGCAGGCGTCGTAACGTTTCTTAGAACGCTGCTGGGATGCCAAGGTTCGGAGGCGTGTGATGCGACGGGCTTCTTCTGCGCGGCAGAGCGTCTCGGCTGTCGAGGTTTCCACGTCTAGTGTAAAAGGTAGTATAGTGTCGAGACAAAATCGTGGGGAGCGAGCGTACAGCAGGTAAAATGGAGAGTAACCTGTAGTCTCATGCTTCGCAGTATTGTACGCGTACGTGATGTAAGGTAGCACTTCGTCCCAGTTTTTGTGCTTAGAATCGACATAAATAGACAGCATGTTCGTGAGAGTCCGGTTCGTGCGCTCTACGAGACCATTGGTCTGCGGGTGATATGGTGTGGCATGGTGGAAATGGCAGGCAGACAGACGCAGGATCTCTTCAACGACGTCGGCAACGAACTGACGTCCGTGGTCGCTAATGACAACGCGTGGAAGACCATGGCGGAGAATTATACAGCGAAGCATAAACTGCGACACGTGCATGGCCGTTGCAGCAGGTATTGCAACAGTTTCTGCGTAGCGCGTTAGGTGGTCAACACAGACGACGACCCATCGATTGTTACTGCTGGATCGTAGAAATGGACCGAGCAGATCGACACCTACAGTCTCGAAGGAGAGTTAGGAGGTGGAACAGGATGGAGAAGTCCTGGCGGCGTAGCCGTGGGGACGTTTGTGTCGTTGGCATTGTTCGCATCCAGCAACGTATTTTTCCGTGTCGTGTCGCATCTTGGGCCAATAGAACCTTTGCTGGATTGTTGAAGCGTTCTGGCGAAGCCCATGTGGCCGCAGGTTGCGTCCGTAGTGTAAGGACCGAAAGACGGGAGCCCGTAAAGTGCGTGGAACAACTAGAAGTAGACGGGCGCCTTGTCCGGAATAATTCTTCTTGTAAAGGACGCCGTCATGAACCACAAAAGAGCTTGGGTTTGCGTGTTCATTTGCGGAGGCGAACAGAGAATCTAAGGAGTGGTCCTCTTGTTGGGCTGTCCGGAAAGTCGCGAGATCAGGGAACTCAGAGGCAATAGCGCCGATATACTGGTCGAAGTTGTCAGCGTCGCACTCCGTCGTCGGTAGAGGAAGGCACGATAGGCAGTCGGCGTCTGCGTGCCGGTTACCGCTCTTGTAGCGTACTGTGATGTCGAACTCCTGTAAGCGCAAAGCCCATCGCGCCAGTCGTCCAGATGGGTCTCGGAGGCCTACCAACCAGCATAGAGAATGATGGTCGGTGATTACCGAGAAGCGACGGCCGTAGATGTATGGGCGAAACTTGTGCACGGCGAAAACGACTGCGAGGCACTCCTGTTCTGTGACTGTGTAATTTCGTTCTGCCTTGCTCAACGAACGACTCGCGTAAGCGACCACGTGTTCAGCATTGTCATGGCGCTGAACGAGCACTGCACCAAGGCCGATTCCACTGGCATCTGTGTGAATTTCCGTTTCAGCAGAAGGATCGAAATGGCGAAAGTACCGGTCCTGAAGTCAGTATGAACCGAAGCTGCTTAAGGCTGCTTCGCAATCCGGTGTCCAGTAGAAAGGGACATTCTTTTGCAGCAAGTCAGTCAGTGGTTGCGCTTTATCAGCGAAATTCGGAACAAATCGACGAAAGTAAGAACACAGGCCCAGGAAGCTACGCAACTACCTGGGGGACTGCGGCTGCTTGAAGTTGCTGACAGCGGCGACTTTCTGCGGGTCCGGTCTCACGCCATTTTTATCCACCAGGTGTCCCAGAACCAAGGTTTCACGTTCTCCAAAGCGACAATTTTTTGAGTTCAGTGTAAGCGCAGCTTCCTCGAGACAGGTTAGAACGAGGTCAAGGCGATGATTATGTTCTTCAAATGTTCGGCCAAAAATCACCACATCGTCCAGGTAACACAGGCAAATTTCCCATTGGAGGCCCCGTAAAACGGTGTCCATATATCTTTCAAATGTGGCGGGGGCATTAGACAAGCCGAATGGCATAACATTAAACTCAAACATACCGTCGGGTGTAACAAAGGCCGTCTTTTCTTTGTCAGCCGGATCCATGGGGATCTGCCAATACCCGGATCGCAAGTCCACCGATGAAAAATAGGACGCTGAATGCAGGCAGTCGATGACATCATCGATGCGAGGAAGCGGGTACACGTCCTTCTTAGTTATAGAGTTGAGACGTCGGTAGTCAACGCAGAACCTCCAGGACCCATTTTTTTTCTTGACCAAGATAACAGGTGCGGCCCAGGGACTTGACGATTCTTGAATTACGCAGAGGTTAGCATCTCGCTGACTTGCTCTGAAATTACCTTGCGCTCTGACGCGGAAACTCGATAAGGTTTCTGTCTGAGGGGGTGCGCAGATCCGGTGTCGATCTTGTGACGAGTGCGTGTGCTGGGCGTCTGAGGTCTATGCGACTTCCGTGCAAAATCAAATACTTTAGCGTGCCTGGCCAGCAGTGTAACCAACACTTTGCGCTTATGCGAGGGAATAGACTTGCTAACCATCTTATAAAATTCGTATTCCGTGCCGGATACATCAGCATAGTCCGAATTTGCCGCATTGCTGAGAGCTCCTATGCAGATACTGCACTGCCCTTTAAACATGGCAAGGCGCATTCCCTCTGGTAGTACAACAGACTCGGATGAGCAGTTAACTATCCATAATTGAGTTTTTCCCTCGGTGAGAGACACAACGCAGCGCGGCAGAAAGATGTTTTCTTCATGCAAGGCAAAGGCAACGGCTCAATCACAACATCAGGAGAACTGAAACTCGAGTCAGCATTCGAAGCAGCAACGGGCACGCTGGCAGTAGACCATGCCGGTAGAATAGGTCTTTAACTACAACGAGGTTGTCGTCTCCGCTACGCTGAGGCTGCTGGGTGAGGGCGGACAACAGAATCTCGCCTGCCCCGCAGTCGACAGTCACACGGCACTCTTGCAAGAAGTCAATTCCAAGGATAACGTCATGCGTGGAATGAGCGAGCACTGCGAATTCTGCCTTGAACGCTTTACCAGCAACACGAACAGACACAGTGCACACACCTACTGGACACAAAGCCGTGCCGCTGACTGCTCGAAAAGTAGAAGATTTATCCCAATAAAACATAACTTTGCAGCCAAGTCTCTCTTTGAAAACTAAACTCATTACAGAAACTGTTGCACCGGTGTCTACCAGAGCCATTGTGGGAACATCGTCAATGAATACATGAACCTTGTTGTGAAGCATGTGAACTAATGGAGGCATACTTGTGTGCAAAGCGGTACGTCCAGCGACCTCGCCTCCATCGGCCGCGCCGACTAGTTTCCCGGTGGCGGAGAGGAAAGCCGCGGCCGGGGACGGGGAGATGGGGACCGTCGCTGGCGCGTAGTAGGTGGCGTCAAGCTCCTCACAGAGGCAGGCGAGTCACTGCGGATGTTCGGCCGGTGCCCGTGCTTCTGGGCAGTTGAATACGAAGGCCAGTAGGCGTAATCGGGCTGTTGGCTTCGCCGTGCAAACATCGCTGGTCGGTCAGAAAACGTCGTGGCGTGGGCGACGTCGCGATGGGCAAAACCGGGCGATATGTCCGCGAACACCGCACTGGTAGTACACGGGGCGTTCCCGAGGCACATTGAATGCTGCGGTGTGGAGAAGATGCTCAGGGACCTGTTGCCACTCGGACACAAACGGAGGTGGTTGGCTGTCGTAGCTATAACTGCTGCGGGGCGCATAAGACGACTCGACGTAAGTAGCCTGTGGTGGCGGAGCCCTCAGCCGTGACTGCGGGTGGAGTAACTGCGCTCGTCGAAACTCGCAGCATTGATGCTTGGGGATAGTGTATCACACTGCGGGTCTCCAGCTTGCATGGGAACAGAGACATGGCGACGCAGTTCCTCCCGTACAATCTGACGAATGGTGGAGGAAAGGTCGGCAGGTAGAGAATTCTGGCAGACATCAACGGTGGCAACAGTCGTGACGTTGGCCAGACGTCCGAACTTCGATGTGATGCGACGAGTTTTAAAAGCCTCGAAGGTTCGGCAGTGGGTAATCACGTCGGCCACGCATTCCAGGCTCTCCTTGCCAATGAGGAAGTGGTAGACGTCATCGGCGATGCCCTTGAGTATATGGCCCACTTTGTCTTCTTCCGTCGTGTGGGCATCCACCGACTTGCACAACTTCAAAATCTCTTCAATGTAGGTTCTGCATGTCTCACCGGTGACTTGAGCCCTCTGCGACAACGTCTGCTCGGCACGTTTCTTCTTCGTTGCTGGGTCTCCAAAGCATTTCTTAATTTCCTCCACAAACTGGTCCCAGGTTGTCAATGTGTCTTAATTGTTCTCAAACCATACCAGCGCCGTGAAATCGAGGAAGAGCCCCACGTGAGACAGCTGGCTAGCCGCATTCCAACCGTTCGAACGGCTCACCCGCTGATAGTGGCTCAGCCATTCGTCCACGTTATCGCCGGGTTTCCCTGTGAATGTTCGCGGCTCCCTGTAGTGGTAGGGCGACGTCCTTGCGGCTGGTTGCTGGTTGTCTCCGTCCGAGCTCATTTCTTGAGGTAATAGTGCCAAGCCCGCTAGTAGACGGCTGCGGCGAAGCTCGTGTAGCGGTTCCGTCGTTAGGGGATGGTGCCTCTCCGGTATCACTTGGTAGTAGCTAGCTTACCCAGCACCTTCCACCACAATTGTGACGATGGAACGCGTTTATTCACAAGATGGGTAATGCAGAGGTGTAGCTCAGCGAAGGATCCACAGCGTCGCTCGCGAGCCAGTCGAGTCTCTTCCTCCTCTTCGTCGAATCTTCGCTAGCGCGTTTCAATATATATATATATATATATATATATATATATATATATATATATATATATATATATATATATATATATATATATATATATATATATATATATATATATATATGTGTGTGTGTGTGTGTGTTTGAAAACTTCATAATTTCTTTCAAACTCCTCGTGCTGTCTCTTGACGCTGAGTCCTATTCCGTAGTTGCTGGTGCGTTGTCACCTTTCTGTATCTCCTTCATCTTCATTTCAATCCTCATATCAACCGGTAGCGCAGATTTTACAACAGGAGCTGTCACTGTGGCGTAACTACCCATTTCCGCTCCTAATGACTGCAATGCTCGTGTGTTCACTTGCAACTTTTGGAAGAGTTTCTTCAACCCATCTACATCTTTAGGACTCTTCACTGCATCCAAGTTTGCAAGCTCTTTTATGTAGGTCCCTCCTAAATTATCTTCTCGTCCGAAGGTTTCTCTCAGAAGAGCGACTGCATGCTCGTAATTCTGATCAGAAAACTGCAAACCTTTTATGAGGGACGCAGCCTCCCCACTCAGAGACGCCAGAAGGTAATTAAATTTTTGATTCTTCGGCATGCTCATTCTGTTATGCACCGATGTCTTGAACTGATGCCAAAACCTTGGCCATGCTGTTGTTTTTTTTTTCATCAAACTTGATCATCTCAAGACGTGGCAACATAGCAAGCTCTTGCGTCTCCGAGATTTGGTTAGTACCTTGCACTGAGCTCGCCTGTTCTGTGACTATTCTCGTAATCAGTTGCGCCACTTGTTCTAACTCGGGTAATTGCTCCTTTGTTTTTGTCGTTGCAGCGACGATCTTCATCTCACAATGCAAAACTCTTCCAAATTTTGCCTCCACGTCGTCTTCTTCAATGAACGGTTCAATCTGTTCGTTAACTTGTCTTAGCGTTTGTGACACGCTCTTCATCTGGTTCAGAAGCGTCATAAGTTGCACTCGATCGGCGTCTTCTTCTATCTTCTTATCGATTTCGCTCGTAAGCGTCGTCACATTTGCTCGAAGCGTCTTCCGCTTCTTCGATAGGACCTCTTTATTCCTGCTTAAAACGTGTTGAAAGAGTTCTTGCCTGTTTATGTGCGTCGCCAACAGTCGTCGGTCGTGGTCCTTCTCTCGACGTTTCGTCCTTGAGCCAGACGCGGCTGCTTCGTTCTTCAACCCGTTGTTGCGAATGGGGTTGAAGTCTGTGCGTCTGTCTTCAGATCCTCCTGGTCACGGCACCATGTTTCAGAAGGACCAGAGAGACCACAGAACCGATACGTCTTCCGTTTATTGTTTACAGAGCAAGAAAATAAAAAATGCAGAGCGTGCCCCTGGCTACTTCTTCCTCGCCTCAAAGCTGCATCTTCAATCTGTTTTCTACATCTATGAAAGCTATATATAGGGGTTGGTTGTACTTCCCGCATATTTTTATTACCTGATTAATAGTATGAATATGGTCTATTGGGGAGTAGCCTGTATATGAAATCCTTTGGTCCAATGTCGGCTTAATTCTATTAGCTATTATTTCTGTAAACTTTTGTAGAGAATGAACAGTAAGTGGATCGGCCTTCAATTTTTCAAGTACTTGACGTCCCCTTTCTGGTGGATTAAAATGGTGTTGGTGTTCTTCCGAAATTCTGGACCCTTCCCATCGAGAGACACTTCGTAAAGTGGCTAGCTTTTCTAACACAATTTCTCCTACATCTTTGAGCCGGCCTGTTGTTACCTTATCCTCACCAGCGGTTTCACATCGCAGAGATGTACTTATTTTTACATAGCAAAGATTCATAACAGGAAGAGCACGGTTTATTTTTTCGTACAAATAGAATAATCGAAAAGTAACCGAGTTTGTTCTGTATGCTCACGGTTGCATAAGACGAAAACGCCGTTCTTTGCCAGCGCTATTCACAGTCACCTCCGGAAAATATTCTGATGAAGTGATGAATATGGCCCCACGTAACAAAAGCATAAAAACGATGCACTCGAACACGTATGCATGCACGAAGTGTTATCTTCCAACTCGATGCATGCGCACACACAGCTTGTCACAGACATGAACCACCCAGCCCCCTTATCAGACCGCTGAGGGATACATGGGACTGCCATTTTGTAGCAACGTAACGCAAATCTACGCGCACTACGTATCTACGCTTACTTTCTGTGGATACCGCGCATGCGCAGACCATCGTACAACTTTTCTGCGGGCATGCTCCACAGGCAAGTGGCTGCTTGTCCGGCCTTTTGAATTATTCAGAGAGCGCCTGTACGAACTTAAGTTGTCAGTCTTGCTAGGGCAACAATATTGTTCCTAAGCTTTTAGGGGCGGACCTCCTTGACCTGTGGGTCGTGCGTCCTCGATGTATCTAGGAGAACCACCTCTCGTGTAGTTCTTGAAATGATTGATTTGATTGACTGTTTGATTGATATGTGTGGTTTAACGTTCCAAAGCCACCATATGATTATGAGAGACGCCGTAGTGGAGGGCTCCGGGAATTTCGACCACCTGGGGTTCTTTAACGTGCACCCAAATCTGAGAACACGGGCCTACAATATTTCCGCCTCCATCGGAAATGCAGCCGCTGCAGCCGGGATTCAAACCCGCGACCTGCGGGTCAGCAGCCGAGTACCTTAGACCAGATCACCGCTGCGGGGCAGTTCTTGAAATGTCGGCTGGATGGCGGTACTTGCATATGATGAAGATGTGATGAAAAGATGTGAGATGGCGGTACTTGGAGTGTTTACTTGATGGACAGACACCCCGCAGGGGCGTCTGCGTAAGCAGGCGTTTATGTGTAGCGACGCCACGGACCCAAGTTAACGGGTGGTTTCGTCCTCTCCCACGCCTAGTTGTGCGTGGCTTAACCGTGTCTGAGGAAAAGGGGATTCTGGGAGCTGAGCCGACGTCGGGTGATTGGACCTTTAAGGCTTCCGGCAGAGGCAACACACCCTTTTGGCCCTTGGCTTCACGTAGACGGCACCCCTGGGCTGACCCAGCCATAGGGAAACCATCAGTCGCCCTTTTCTAGTTCCCTCTCTCCCCACATCCTCGCCTTTCTCTCTCTATTATTCTTTTATGTGATCTCTTCAATTCTGATTTTTCTGGCGGCAAGAGTTAACCTGGTGTACAGTATCCAACCTTGGGCATGCTATATCGGGTTAAAGTCGCTTCGTACAGCTGGCGTCTGCGATATCTGCGGGTTTCTGCGATAGCTGCGATAGTGGGTGGCTGGCCTCACTACCGAAAACAAAAAAATTATTGGTTCAACCTCTTTCCCACACCTTCCCAATCGCCCTCTTTTAGAAAGAGGGCGCCAAAGTAAGCTTCCAGTTTCTTGCAAAGAACACTGAAAATTTTCCGCATTTCCACATCTTCCGCACTAAGTGTCCTGACATAACAGCAAGATCATTGTCAGCTTTCTTAGTTTGAAAGTGTCTTACAGACACCTTTGGACCGACGTTGGCGTGCGTTGCGGCTGTGTGGGTAGTGCATAGAACGGCTGTCTCTCACGCCCGCACACGGACACCGTGAGCGGGCGTCTAGCGTCTCTGCCGTGACGATGGACACAAGGCAAAGACTATCGGCGCCTCAGACGTCGAAAGGTCGTCGTGGCTCTAAGGAGCCTGCCAAAAAGGAAAAAAAAACAGATATTAGGGGGCCTGACCTTCTAAGCTAAGGGTGTCTACTTCGACGCACCGCACAAAAATGGAATGAAAAAACTTTATTTCGGTCCTGCAGGACGCGCTTAGCGCGTAGCGGGCGTCTCCCACGTAGGGACACCGCACAAAACCTCACTCGAAAATGGCAACACAAATAATGCACTGGAATGTTAGAGGTCTTCTCCACAATCTCGATGACATCACACAACTTCTACATAAACACAATCCCAAGGTGCTGTGCATCCAAGAGACACATCTGAAGCCAAGCAAACTTTCTGCAACGCTATGCTATGTTCCGCAAAAACCGGGATGAGGCCTCTGCTTCGTCTGGTGGTGCAGCTATAATAGTAGAAAAATCTTTGTCTTGCCAACCTCTTAATCTACAGACGGCACCTGAAGCAGTGTTAGTCCACCTCATTCTATTTGACAAACTGCTCACTGTGTGCTCACTATACATACCACCAAACTACAAACTTAACCGCACAGACTTCCATCACCTCATTAATCAGCTGCCGGCACTGTACATTGATGTTGGCGATTTCAATGCTCACGACATATCGTGTGGGGACGCCTGCTGCGATGCGAGAGGCCGATACGAGAATTCGGCTTTTAGTTAACGCGCACGCTGCGAATTTTTAATTGTTCAACAACGCACAGAAGACAAGAAGGGGCTGCTACGTTATACTCGCTTGGCGTAACCTCCTAGGTTTTAGAAAGGTTTAGCGAGCGTTGGGCCGCAGTGCCATGAATACAGTGAACTAGTATATACCGTGAACTCGACGTGGTTAAAGGTGGGAAGTAGACACGAAGCGCAAGCCGTAAGAAAGTGTGCGTGTGCCTCCTCTCGTTCAGTCCTTGGAATTTCCGCTGGATGGATGGCGGTGCTTCTATAGGAGGAATATATGATGAAAAGATGAGAGATGGTAGTACTTGGAGTGTTGACTAGATGGACGAATGGACACAGAGACAGATGCATGGACGGACGCACGGATGGCTGCATGGACAGATGGACGCATGGATGGACGCACACACGGACGGGCGGATGGACACACGGGCGGTCACACAGACGCACGCATGGACGGACGGAAGCGAGAACGAATGGACGTACGGATGCTTCGCCCCACTTATCATCATTGACTCTGTGGATATGCTGCCATTCTTTAACCAAAAATCATTGGTCGAATTTTTAAGAGATATAAATAGCTTTCACGTCATCTTTCCAGGCATCCGTAACACCACCTCCGAGTGGAGGTTGCTGCTGCGGTAGCTACATTAAAAAGCACCTGCCTGGCGGCTCTTGCCCGCAAGGGTTGTTGACAAGACAGTCGTGCTGTTATCCTTCTTTGCTTTTATTACTACGATCACTTGTCATTCATTCTCACTCCAAGCGTCACGCCATTCTCATGATTTTAGTATTTATGTGTTTTACCCACCTTATGGTGCGGAATTTCAGGCCACTATACAGCGACGTAGCATTATCATAGCCCACATCCCTATACATGCCATCGTTATACACCGACAATTGTTAAAATTTTCCAATTTCATGGCACTTTTTGGCCAAGCATGGCCTTTGCGCCAATAAAACCAACATAATAATAATAGATGGACAGACAGACGGACTCCTTGTATATGCTGTTATTTTTCGTGTGTCGTCAGTTTCGACAGTATACAGTGCTTACGGTTCTCGGCTGCTGGCCCGAAAGTAACGTGCTCTACCCGGCCGCGGGGGTCACATTTCGAGGGAAGCGAAATCATAGGGCCGTGTACTGCGCGAGGTCAGAGGACGTTAAAGAACTAGCAGGTAGTCGAAAATTCCGCAACTCCCCGCTACGGCGTGCGCCCATCGTGATTTTTCGCACATAAAACGTCTGATATTATTTCCGCTTTCTGTTAATGCCACTTGAATTATCACCGTTTTATGTAGCAAGACTTGCCCCTGTCATATCTAAGGGGAATGTAAAACCATTATAGCACCGACAGACAATCCCTAAGCATTCCTGCACAGGAAGCACCAGCCGGCCTCAAATATAAGGCTCTGAGGATCACGGAGACCTTTGAGAAGAGATTTTCGGGCCCATGTACTCGTATATATTCCGCTTCGTTTTCCGCTGTCAATTTCATGCTGCATACGCTGAGCCCACGTCCAATATTGATCAAAGAATTCTATATTTCTTGTTTTCACTGATGGTTGCACCTCATAAGCCTCAGGGGTCAAAGCGTGGTATTTCGATGCGCAATATAAAAATTTAAAAAATGATGTACGCAAACAACGTTTCACAGGCTTTCGTGTCATTCTGACAAGAAAGGGTCAGGTAACTGCAGGAGAACCCGAATGCGGTATCCGCATCTGCACTGCAGAATGATATCGATAAACCGTAAAAGATCAAGCCTCCACGACGCTGCTCATCATGGCTTCGTCTCCCGCGTCCTTCGCCGCTTTGGAAATGGCCGCTGCGGTCAGGCAGCCGCGAATGCAAAAGGAATCTTGGTAGCTCCGAGGAAGGCATAGTGGAGAGCATGCAAAGCCGGAGCAGCGAATATGTTGGACAACTTGAGCAGCCGTTCACCTTGGGACGCCACTCGACAAGACAGAAAAAGAAACAGCTGAGAGATATCTCCGCTTTTCTTTCTTTTCATTTCTTTCGTGTACAGGTGCTAATCCAGGCGCTGTCGAAAGAAGAGGATTGACCAGTTCTGCATGAGGAAGGGACGTGCCCCTGTGCTTTGCCGCAAGTCTGTGCCTGTGACGGCGTTTTAGCGGCCGAAGCTGCGTGCTCCGAAGCTCCGGACGTATACTCGGCAGGCACTTTTGTTAGCGGTACGCTGAATATAAAAGAACAAGTACCAGCGTCACGGCGATGTTCTAAATGCGAAGCATTTCTTAGCGAACTTCGGCAACCTTGAGCGTATCTATCTATCTATCTATCTATCTATCTATCTATCTATCTATCTATCTATCTATCTATCTATCTATCTATCTATCTATCTATCTATCTATCTATCTATCTATCTATCTATCTATCTATCTAGACGCCTACGACTTCTAGTCCTCCTGTCCGTTTCGATAATGGTATCGATACCAAACTTGGTATGGCATAACATGACTGTATGAAGAACCTATTTGACTTGTCATACAAGAAAAGTATGATAAGTACGTCGTGCATGTCATGATTTACATTTCATGGTAATGCAGCTCTCGCGGTGGTTTTGTTCACATGGCATGTTGTAAAACTGGTATGGTATGGCATGATTGCATGGCGAGCACAAGCGACAGACCCTAACTTGAAAATCATCACATGCGTGTCATGTAATAACATGACTACATGCCATGCTCATGATGCGCTCGTGGCTGTTTCGCTAGTGTCACGTATACCAAATTTGGTATTACGTAACGCCAATGGATGACGAAGGTATGTGACTGGTGAAAAGATGATAATCATGAGATGCGTGTCAGATGACAACATGACTAAATACCACAGTCAAGGCGCCAATACATTACGACGTGACGTGGTTCGCGTGCTTGCCGGCGTTCGTTTCGTCGCATCACGCCGACGTTGCCACGCCCGGCGCTGGTCTTATACTCGCAGGCGCGCGCCACGCTGCGTTGCTTTGGCGCATGTGTGTTTCAGCGTGTCCGGCGTCTCTCCGTCACGAAAAGAGGGATACTCAGTGTTGTCTGGGTAACGCATCGGTGCGAAATACAACATGTCGCATTTCGCTCCAGTTGCCATCAAGCCGCGCCGACACATGCTGGTCACGCCTCCATGGCGTCAGACGAAATGCTCGCGTTTTGCTAACGTTGCGTCTCTGTGCCCAGCGTGCGCTCGCGTCAACGCTACATTGGAGAATATTGGGAGCCGTTTTGCTAGCTTCACATATACCAAGTTTAGGTGTTACGTGACGTCAACGGATGACGAAATATATGACTGGTGCAAACATGATAATCCAAACACGCGTGTCATGTAACAACGTGACAACCTACCACGCTCATAGCGTACTAGCGGCCGTTTCGGTAGCTCCAAATATACTAAATTTGGTATCACAAACGTCCATCGATGACGAAGGTAAACGATACATCCAAACATGATACTCATGACACGGAAGTCATGTACGGCATCATTATTTCCTACCTCGTAACGTTGTGCTGATCTCAAAGTGACATTTCAACATTTCTCATTGGTGCTTGGCATGTCATCGGTACCACTGTACGAGGGATCTGCCGATTTTGTTTGTTTGTTTCTTTCTTTCTTTCTTTCTTTCTTTCTTTCTTTCTTTCTTTCTTTCTTTCTTTCTTTGTTTCTTTCTTTTCTTCTTTCTTTCTCGCTTTCTTTCCTTCTTTATTTATTTATTTATTTATTTATTTATTTTCTCTTCATTTTCCAGTCTGTGCCCTCGCACTCGTATTGTAAATGGCCTAGAACCACCGTCGGTGCATATGGAAGCTGCACACACTACTTGCTAGCGCAACCTATAAAACAAAGCACAGAACGGCGTCATCACCAAGTTTAATAGCTCTTGGTCTCCGAGGTTAGCTCCCGACTTTTGAAACGTTGTCGGGTCTAAATGCGAAAGCGATGCGATGCTCTGCACAGTAGATCCAATGTCACCTAGGTTGAGTTGGTAGGGCGCTCCAAGAAAAATCACAGCATATCCACGTAATGATTGATTATGAGTGGGGTGAAGCTTCGAAGGGTTTTATCAGCAAACTATGAATCATCAGCTGGCCACGTCCATCCGTCCATCCGAACGTCTATTCATTTGTCTGTCTGTCTGTCTGTCTGTCTGTCTGTCTGTCTGTCTGTCTGTCTGTCTGTCTGTCTGTCTGTCTGTCTGTCTGTCTGTCTGACGGTCTGTCTGTCTAGCCTGCCTGCCGTCCGTCCGTCCGTGTGTATGTATGTATGTATGTATGTATGTATGTATGTATGTATGTATGTATGTATGTATGTATGTATGTATGTATGTATGTATGTATGTATGTATGTATATATATATGTATGTATGTATGTATGTATGTATGTATGTATGTATGTATGTATGTATGTATGTATGTATGTATGTATGTATGTATGTATGTATGTATGTATGTATGTATGTATGTAATGTCTATATGTTTGTATGTATGTATGTATGTCCGCCCATCCGTTCGTCCGTCCTTTCATCTTTCCACATGTCCGCCTGTATGTGTGCTCATCCATCCGTCCATTTTGCGGACACTCTAAGTACCACCATCTCGCATGTTTTCATCATATATTCATCGCATACTAGTACCGCCATCAAGCGGACATTCCAAGGACTAAAACGAGAGGTGGCTACTACATACAAAAGATGCACGACCTATGCCTTAAGGAGCTTCGCCCCTAAAAGCATTCGTTTCAATGCTAACATATAGGCGCCGTACCGTTGTGCTGAGACTACCTAATCGTTATGTGTCGGTGCTCTTTAGTTATATAACGCTTCTCTTCTCCGCTCGTAGGCGGCAGCACCACTCTGGTAAATCCAAAGCACAGTTACAAAGAAAAGTGCTGTGACATATAAATATAGGGCGCTCCCTATACACTTCTTTCCATATGCCGCTGGTGGCGTAGTTGGTTAGACATCTGGTGTTTATGGCTGCACCGAGAGGTCGTAGGATCGACTCCTGGATTTCCCGAAAAATTGAAAAATGTCTGTTTATTTTGTTGTGTTCTGTTCATCTAAATTATAACAACGTCATGTGCATGACAAAAGTACGTCAGCGAAGTTTTGATGAACGCTGTCAAAAACACTTTCGTGTTAGAAAAGAAGGAAAGTGCAACAAGCAACACATATAACCAAAGCTAAAAATGAAATAAGCACGAGTAACAATAAAAGGAATAGAGGGGTAAAGGCTTCGGGAGCAAAACTGCGGGTCAAACTCAACGGAATGTTTGCTCAGACGTAGAATTAAATCATTGAGGTTACGTAACTGTATAAAGCTCCTATCAGGCGACAATTGTGAAGCATTCACTTGAAACAAGGCATTATTATGCAAGCAAAGAGTGACACCATTACCTCTTTTTAGGGGTGAAGCTTCCTCGATCCTAGCCTTGTCTTCCGTTGTGGTCACACTATAGAGCCAGTGTTGAATAGTTGACACATATCTGAGACAAAATAAAAGGTTTCACAATAGGCTTCAACGTAGACATAGCATAATTACGAGGTAGGAGAACACTGTTCTGGGCGGAAAGAACTAATTAAGAAAAGTATTGATTAGTTGATCTCTAATAAAATGTGAATAGATGTTGAGGCTTCTAAAAAAAATCTACAGACAAAGGCACACGTCACTTACTTTATGTACAAACAAATTACCCATATCAATATGGTATCTTGCCATCGGTAAGAAGGCGGGTTCTTGGATTCACTTTCGATGCATATTCTCCACTCCAGCAATATTCTATATGATCCTTGAATTGCCGAAGACGACGGAAGGGTGAAATAAACTTCATATCTATATACACCTATGTCACTTAGTTTACTTTAAAGGGGCAATGATCTGGTAACGTATGGTTATTCACCCATGCGGTATACCCAGATCTTTGTACACTCGTCATGATTCATAAGTTTCGTGGATATTTTAGGAGCTTGTTCGGCAAGCTCCTTATGCTGGCGCCTTGTCCGGCAGTGGCGGCCAGCATGTACATCATTGTTGCGAATGTATACATTCTCAACACGTATACAAAGGACGCAAGTTGTATACAAAGGACACCGTGAGCGGCGACTGGAGAAGTGTATACACTTCTCTAGTCACCGCTCATGGCGTCCTTTCCGGTGATTCCAACAAAGATCACTAGATGGCGCACCTCCACCCAAGGCTTTAAGGTACCTGGATGTGCTCCTTCGAAACAGGGTGGAGACACTGCTTTTGTGGACGCCATATTGTTTCAGATGTTCACGTTTGCTGGCATAGCCTAGCATGCTCCGAATAATCACTTTTAACAAAATGCGTGGTAATTTGGTTCATTTCGTCGCTTTTGGGAGTAGGGCTTGCAATATGATGTAGGTAACAAATAGATTATGTACTAATTATTACGCACGAAGCATTTGATGGCGAAAAGACATTTAGAGCGTATCTATCGGTCTGTCTCTCTGACTGGCTGCATAGATCCTCGAACTCTCACGGCTGATTGACTTAGTCGACGAGTACCAACACTGACCTGGCATAACAAGAGCACGCGAGAAACATAAATATATGCTCATTACATGAAAATCATGACACGCGTTTAATGTATACCATAAAATACGTGACATGATCAAAGAGATATATATGCAGCGGCCGTTTGGAGAACTCCATCTATATCAAAATTGACGTGGTATGATAAGAAAATGACGAAAATATACATGACTGGTCCTAACACGAAACATTTGTCATGCTTGTTATGTAGTCCATGACATACATGACATGGTTGTAGAACTCTTACGGCCGACTTATTAACTTGATATGCCCAAAATTGACACGGTATAATAAGAACGTATGACTAACATGATTGGCTGGTCACGGTATAACAAGAACGTATGTCTAACTTGATTGACTGGTCATAACATGGATAATGTTCTAACGGCTGTTTTATTAACCTTATATATGCCGAAATCGACAGTGCATGATAACAGCACAAGATGAAAAAAAAAAACGACTGGTCATAACACCGAAAAATGTCATGCATGCCATGACGCCATGACATGTGACCTGGTAATAGAGCTCTAGTAGCGGTTTTATTAACTTGTTGAGTACTAAAACAGACAGACAGACGGACGGACGGACGCATGCATGGATGGACGAACGGGCAGGCGGGTGCAGGCACAAACAGACGAACGCATGCACGGACGAACAGATGGACAGGCAGACAGGCAGACAGACGCACGGACGGATTGACGCATGGACAGACGGACACCTGGACGGACGGACACATGAACGGACGGACAGATACTTCGCTCCACTCATCATTCACTCCGCGGATATGCTGTGATTGTTTTCTACGCATGGCCTGGCTTAATTGGTATCAGTGAGTATGAATCAGTATTTGTATCGATTCTTATTGATTGTTATGACTAAATGCTTATTTAGCATGAGCTGTGAATAACTTGTCTTAGCAAAGCTTATCTAAGCTTATCAGCAAGGTAGCCGAGGCATCTATTCACTCCGCATGGCTTAACGCAAAGCTTACCATGTTGTTTGTAAGTGCAGTTTCACGCTGTGATTATGCATTGCAGCTATAGTAAAATAAGCAAGGATTTTCATTGAGCGAGCTCGGAGCACAGGAACACACACAAGAGACAAAGAGGCACACTACACGAGCACTCACTAACAACTGGTCCCGTGATCCTAGTTCGCTGAACGAATGGGAACTACCGACTAGCCCATCTTTCTATCCTGAAGCAAGGATTTCTTTAACAGCATTTTTTAGTTACAGCGCGAAAGCGACAAAGACGGAAGACAAAAGGGACAGAAACGAGCACTGTCTTCGTCGTTTTCGCGCTGTAACCAAAAATGCATCTGCACCAATTATCCCAACTTTCAATTTTACATTGAAAGCTGTTATGAGATCACAACTCGGGTCCCATGCAGTTGTCCATTGCTGACGCCGGTGCCCGTAACCACATCGCACGAAATTAGAAAAAAAAACTAGTAAGGATTACACAGTGGGGCTCTAACACAGGTATGCTGCGTGTCAGCCCAGTATTTAGATGACCGATACAGCGACTCTGTGCACATTTACTCTGATGGATCCGTAACTTCATCCGCCTCAGCTGCAGCCTTCGTGATCCCTCAACTCGGTATTTCCCGACAGTACAAATTAGATCATAGGTCATCTTCGACAGCTGCAGAACTTGTTGCTATACAAGAAGCCATAAAATTTGTGAACGACCAAGCACCGCGTAAATGAACGATTCTGTCTGATTCAAAATCAGCGCTTCAAGCTATCCATTCTTGCTCAAGAAGAGGGCAACTTTACGAGTTAACGTTAAGAATCATCCAAGCATTTGACCTAACACACAGGAGCGGTCACTTGATTACACTCCAATGGATTCCTGGACACTGCGTCCTGGTTGGCAACGAAACAGCCGACAGCGAAGCAAGAGTGGCAATATACAACGCTCCTATGTACGTCAAAGTACCCTACTCGCGAGGTGACGTCAACACATTGTTGAGATCACTCATGCGCGAATGCGCTGCCGCTTACTGGTCGCTACCAGATCACCGGAACAAGCGCCTGCGAGAAACAGACCCTGGTATGACTTTTCTTCTTCCAGATAAAATCAGCCGAAGACATGCTAATATACTGCACCGAATTCGCCTGGGCGTCGCCTTCACTCGCCACTACACCCACCTAATAGGCCGTGCGGACAGCCCAAATTGTGAACGCTGCCAAGTGCGCGAAACGATAGCTCACATATTTTTTGACTGTGCATTATACGGGGCGCAAAGAAAAATGCTAACTGCAACGTTGTCAAGCATTGGACGAACACCATTAAGTGAAAGCCACATATTGTCAGCAATGAACGACCAAACAGTGTCAAAAACTGCTACAAAGGCTGTTCTAGACTTTATAAAAAGCACTGGACTAGAAACTAGACTGTAGGGTACTATGCTAACTGAGTACTGTACATACGTACCTTCTCTTCTTGTCCCCATCATCACCCTTCATCCCTCTTTCCTTCCCCTTTCCCTTATCCCCTGTGTAGAGTAGCAGGCTAGAGCGAACTAGCTCAGGCCGACCTCTCTGCCTTCTAATAAATTCTTACTCACAAACAGTATTCTACCACTGAGTCGCACCAGTTTTTTTTTTTATTGCACCACTGAGTCACATTAGTGCTTGTGACTTGTTGGCGAACTTGCCATAGGCAGGCTTGATGTCGGGAATGCAATCGCGTTAATACGACTAGTAAAGCGTTTTAAAACAGCCAAATAACTACCAGTCGACGCGCAATGCGAATAACGTAACGAGTGGGCCATTCAATGCTCCAACCCATTACAAAAGCTTGTTTTTGTTCTCCTATAACCTGTGGCGCATACCCACTTCAGCCATAATTCCTCATCGTCGTCAGCCAGTGCAATAACAATCTAACAATCGACACAAAATTACTTGCAAGTGTTTAGCGGATACCACGCTTCTGGTTGCGATTACGTTAAGCTTGCGGAACACTATATTGATTATCTGAGGATCCCTGGTGGGACGGCTCTGAAAATTTTTTATACAATGTTCTTTAAGGTGCACTGACGTCGCACACTTGCACGGTCCTCTACCATTTGGCCTCTATCGAAAGGCAACCACCGGGATTCCCCTCACGACCTTTGAGTCAGCAGCCGAGCACCGTAATCACTGTTCCACTGAAATAGACTTAGTCACAGATTAAGGTAGCTTTTAATTTCAACTTGAAGGACCACGTGTGTTGTGGTTAACGAATTCGCGGTGCGTCCGTCATGATAAGAAGTAAATTGATGAACGCCGAAATCGAGGATGTGACATTCCAAGACTGGGTGCAATAGTTTGCTTCCAAATCAACCCTTTGTGCGCGTGAGCGCACACCAACATGATTGTGTAAGTGTGCTTCTGTGTGAGTGCACGAATGTAAGGACATGTTTGTGTGTGTGCGTGCGTGGATTACAGTGGGCGCTTGCGTTCGCTCGCTCGCACAGACCATCTCAGCAACATCGCGAACTGAAAAGTTGGAGTTCAAACCGAACGCTCTGCATCGTGCGCTCCCATCTGTTCAAACGTTTTCTACATTTTCCTAAATGTTTCAGGTCTTCGATCACCTTGCCGGCTGCACCTACAGACGTGCGTCTCCGTTGGCATCAAAGCGCATGAGCACATCTGTTATCGCAGTGTTCGAGCTGGTCATAACGGTTTCGTTATTCACTTTCCGCTGAAAATCCCGCCCAAATCCCATGAAGTTCGCAAAGACAGCCATTCAATGGCTAATTTTGGTCACATTAATCGCCCCACATGAGGAAGTAAGTGCAGAGAAATTCAAACCATGCGGCCGGAAAAACGGTACGTGCTTTTTTTTTTTACGCTAAGTTCAGTGACTCGTATATGTGACTGCGAAGAGTATACTAGTTTGCGATATTACATTATGTCACAAGGACTGAAGTATATTACTCAGAAGTTATGACTCTGTGCCCTGTCCTGGCGCGCGTGGCTGCTGCTGTCGCCATTACTTCTATCTGAAGGCAGCGACATATTCCCAGTGAGCGTCACACAGAAGCGAGGCACGGTTTGATGCTCGATATAACTGTTTCAAATGTGATTGTTGACGAGCACGACTTTGATTTGGGCGAGTTGGTACATTCTTAATCGGTGGAAAAACAGCGTGAAAAGGACGAGGACACAAAAACACAGTGCACATATACGAGCGCTGAACTTACGAGCATCGTAATTGCACCGGCTGCTAGTCTTCACAGCGCACTTTGAGATTCAACACCTGAAGTGTTTCATATAAGTAATTTTCTTTCCGTGTTTTCTTGTTAACATGTGGGTTTATCTTTTTTAACTTGTGTTCTTTTTATTTGAAAGCGCAAGATGCATGGGCGCGGTACAATTCATGTAAACGGGATAGCTTCCAGAAACCATGTGGTTTGCCTACCGGATGCTTTATTTTATTTTTTGGTGGTTTGATTTAAATGGTGTGCGCGGTTTGGTGCGTTGTCAAAACGAGCGGTCGGTGCAATAAAGACGTCACTTGTAAATTCACCGCTCGAATGTGCTGTTTCTGTGCACTCGTCCTTTTGGCGCTGTTCTTCCCCAGCCAGTGAACGTCGACCCTGTTGCACTATTTGAAACTGTTGCACTGTTGCGGCTATTGCATTTCAAGTCTGTAGCTCGAGTTTCAGTCCTATTAAGACTTTTTTTCTTGCGGCTGTTGTGGCTCTACAACACCCGAAGCACAAAATTATTAGGACTGAAACTCGGGCTAGTTACTTGGAATGCACTGAGGCAATTAAATGAGCCCACCAAAGAAATAATTAGTGGCAATAAGACAGTCTTTGAAAGTTTGTCGCCTTTTCAATATAGAAGTTGCGCTACTCTTACTAGGCAGGTAAGTACTTCAGAGCGCTTCCGAAAGTAGGCGCTCATTTCAGGGTCTGACACATAGTTACCAAGTGTTGTGTCGGCATGTTGCCTGTCAAAATGCTGTGTTTCTTTGTGTACCTCTCTGAAACAGCTAGTTATCGATTGAGCAAGAAGTAGCTCTAGTGTTACCTCTCTGTTGTAACGTTATTATCAGTCTGAGCCAGCCTGCATGGACAGGATACGTTTCATTGCACAGAGTGGCAGATCAGCTTGATTTTCTGCGTGGCGCACAAAGTGAGCTGCGTGAACTACCTCGGAGCATAGTACGGACCTCGGTAGGACCCATGCATGGTCATAACAGGCACGACAGTGCATGCCTGCATCACGCTCAGTTCAGTGGTTTAAGCACTAGATAATGCCTTTATGAAGTCGAAGGAGGTTTTGAGAGACAGAACGAATTCTTTTGAACTTCGTGACCCGATTCGAAGCGGCTTACCTAAAAAAAAGGCTTACCTAAAAGAATAAGGTGGTGAAGCACAACCGCTGAACATTCGCCGTTTTTTGTTTTGTGAAAAAACAGCTCCAATCCACCCGAACACACACGGAGCCAGAAGCAGGCCAGAAGTACGAAGATTAGAAAAATATTTGTACTACCCATCATTACCATGCTCACTGAAGTGCCGTGCGTTTCAGCTTCCGTAGACACTAGCAACAGAGTTCCCTCTAGTGTATACTAGAAAACTCTATGCCCTGCCGGGTAGCCTACCGGGGCTCAGCCTAGGCTACCCGGGTAGCCTACTGGGGCTGAGCTACCGGGGCTGAGGGTAGCTCAGCCCCGGTACCGAGGTTGTCTACCGGGGCTGAGGGTAGCCTACCGGGGGTCAGCCCCGGTAGGCTACCCTCAGCCCCGGTAGACGACATCGCATGGTGGCGCCCGCTCTAATCTCCTACACGTACTTTGCCCGGCTTAGAGAAGAGGAGCGACGCTTCCTTTTCTGCCAATCGATGACACCCTTATTTCGCGGTGGCGAAAAGGGGAGAATCGTACGTCTTGGCTGCCCTCGGGCTTTACCTGGAACGATTCTGCTGTAGATACCGGGCGCACAAAAGTCACTGCAATCGTTGCACATTGTCCGTTTGCGAAAAGGGCACACTTTTCAGACACAGCGAAGTAATAACTGAGACGCTCATTCGCGTTAATCTGTACATGTGAGTACGTTTCGTGCGCATTTGTGCGTGAGAAACGGGGGCACGTTTCGATCTGCTTTTTATTCTGCCCGTGATCTTTGAATTTGTTGCTATCGCGTTCATTGCTTCGCTTTTGCGGCAAAGATGTGATTTTTAAATGCGAAGCATTTCTTAGCGATCTTCGGCGACTTTGAGCGTATCTATCTAGCCTCCTTCGACTTTTAGCTCTCCTGGTCGTTTCGATAATGGTATCGATACCAAATTTGATATGGCATAACATGACTGTATTAAAAATATATTTGACTAGTCATAACATGAAAATCACAACATGTATGTCATGAATGTCATGATTTACAGTTCATGGTCCTGCAGCTCTTGCGGTGGTTTCGTTCACATGACATGCTGCAAAACTGGTATGGTCTGACATGATTGCATGGCGAACATAGGTGATAGACCCTAACACGAAAATCATGATACGCATGTCATGTAACAACATGACTACTCTCCACGTTCATGATGCACTCGTAGCTATTTCGCTAGCGTCACATACACCAAATTTAGTACTACGGTACGTGAATGGATGACGAAGGTACGCGACTGGTGCAAACATGATAATCATGAGATGCGTGTCATGTAACAAAATGTCTACATCTACGCTCACAATGCGATCGCGGCCCTTTCGCTAGCTTCGCATGTAACGATAGATGGATGGATTGATATGGCTGTACCCTTTAGATCGGGTGGTGGCTAGCGCCACCAAGCCGTAATACTTAGTGAACCAAACTCTAGATTTTTTTTCCTTTAAATAGTGAGGTTGAGGACTCGTACTCTGCAGTGAAAGACAATCCTGGTCCGACGTCCGGAGCTGCATCGGCCTATGTTCCTACTTTTGTCGTTTTGTGAAAAACTTCGCTGACGTTGTCAGGCCACTCACATATTTGCTGAAGAAGTATACCACATTTTCATGGGGCCCTGAGCAGGCTCAAGCGTTCACCGCTCGCATCGGCTGCTTAACTACGCCCCCTAGACTTGCCCGCTTTAATCCTTCTGCTGCCACAGAAGTTCGCACCGACGTCAGTGGCCACGGTATTGGCGCAGTTCTCGCTCAGCGGCACCACGGCAGACAGTGCGTGGTAGCTTTCGCCAGTCGCCTGCTTTCTCCCCCTGTGAGGAATTGTTCCATCACCGAGATAAAAAGTTTACCTTTAGCTTCGGCCGTCGCCAAGTTCCGGCCATATTTATATGGTCGCATGTTCTCCGTCGTTACAGACCACCACGCCCTCTGCTGGCTGACTTCTCTGAAGGACCCGACTGGACGTCTGGGTCACTGTGCTCTGAGGCTCCAGAAATTTTCGTTTAGCGTCAGCTACAAGTCTGGCCGTTTGCACAAGGACGCAGACTGTCTTTCTCGTCATCCGGTGGACGCTCCTGATCCCGTTGCGAATGACCTGGAGAGCAGCGTGATGGCGTTTACTGATATCAGCGAGATGCGCATTCAACAACGACGGGATGAGTCAGTGCGCAGTATCATCGACGCCATCCAGTATGACAGCCATGACGCCTAATCGCGTACGTTCGTGCTACATGACGGCATCCTCTACCGCCGCAACGTCGACACTGAAGACCCTGAGATTCTGCTTGTCATTCCCCCTCATCTACGGCCTGCCATACTTGAGCAAGTTTACGACGCACCAACAGCGGGAAACCTCGGTGTTTTCCGCACATACGACCGCGTGCGACGTTGGTTCTTCTGCCCGGGACTGTACCGCAGCGTGCGTCAATATGTCGCCACTTGCGACCTCTGCCAGCGCCGGAAAATACCTTCTTTGCTGCCAGCTGGACAGCTTCATCCAATCAAAGTCCCCTCTGAACCATTACGTCACGTGGGACTCGACCTTATTGGCCCTTTTCCGATGACGACACTGGGAAATAAATAGATCGCCGTCGCCACATGATTATGCGACCCGTTACGCGATAACGAAGGCCATGCGAACCAGTTGCGCCACTGACGTCACGGATTTTCTTCTTCATGACGTCATCTTACACGACGGTGCACACCGACAGCTGCTTACAAACCACGGCCGCTCTTTCTTATCCAAAGTTGTCGACGACCTCCTTCAATCGTGTGCTACAGCGCATAAGCTATCTACCGTCT
>NC_051165.1:284359945-284489945 GCF_013339725.1 Rhipicephalus microplus
ACGAGCAATCTATCTTATGATCAATGGTACGAAGCTTGCTTTATCTTGCATGAACAGCCCTGGTGATTTTCGCTTTTGCAGTTACATTCGCCATGCATCTCGCGATTGCTGTGCCTTGAATTGTTTTATTAGGCATGCTCGTATGTTCTGTTGATGTTTTTCGTTCGTTTGTATATACCGCGAATGGGGATACAAGCGTGCCCACTTTCTCAGTGTACAGCGAAAGGCGAAATTGCGGAGACCAGCGGTAAGAAAAAGACTGATTGTGGTCGTGATAATTTTGCGATTTACCTGTATAGCGTGCATGTTGGCATTTCCTAGTTGAAGCCGGAACTTAAAGCCTTCAAAACCCTCAGGCGTAATTCTGTGCTACTTCAGATCATTGGTGGTTGTGGCGTGCGCGATGTTTATTGCGCGCGTCACCTGCCTCCTGCTGCACGGCGCGCACCACTGCCACGGGCTCTGTTAAGCTTCATAATCGAAGTCGCCACAGTTATCCGTCGCAGCTACTCAAATCAACAACAGGGAGACCTACGTAATGACACTTTTTCGTGCGAACGGCTGTGAAGAACGCGGGCCCTTACGCAACTTTTTCGCAAGGGCCCGTATTCAGCGCTGTCACCGTTCTGCTTTACAAAAGCTGCCAAAATAAGTAAAACTGAAGTCCTTTACGTCCATAGCAATTCACAACGCAACAATAGCGTCGACTGGTGTCCGTTTTCTTGCAGCGCGGAGCTGTTGCGTCTGCTCTTGTTTTCGCCGTCGTTCTGGCGAGTGAACCAGGAAGCACTTCACGGCGGTTTGGTGACGCGTCCGACTAGCCGAGACAAATTTGTAGCTTTTTATTGTAAGTGTTTAATGCGCAAGTACACCTAAATTTGAGCTCAGTTGTTGTGTCATACGCTGTAGTTGCTCCTGGTTACGCAGCAAACTATGCAAGGGAGTCGGGCTTGGCACTACCCAAAACTGCGTCGACAGGTGGCGCTGCTTGAACACGAAACTCCAGAGTCTGACGTCTATTGCTGGGAGAGATCGTGCTTCCAGAGGTTTTTCCGCTCCGCGGAGCGCTGAGCTGTTGCAGAAGTTGCGTCTTTTCCTTTCCTCACACGAAACTCTATGCCACAACCTCTCTCTCTCTCCGCACAGCAGCGCTCCTTCGTATAGCTGAAAAGGCTACCACGCTGCTGGCAAGCTTGTATGTGGTGAAAAAAAAAATATTTTTGCACTTTTTTAAAACTTCGCGCTCATTTGAAAATATCGGACCAAAATGTACGAGAGGCAAAGTCCTTGCTTGGGCATATATATTCTCAAATTGCTTTTTTTTGTAATGCTGAGCATTTTATAGTCACACCCAGTCACAAATATCGAGTCTGCAGTGCCATCGACCCCCCACTGAATTATTTTTACGTCATTCCAACTGTATATTATAGTGGCTGACGACACAGATAACACGTTTTTTAGCACTGGAGGGGCGATCCTGTATAATTTCTTTTCACTGTTCTGCCACGACAATCATCCACACTTATCCGCCCGTTTGAATAACGGATTCTGTGCGCACCCATCGTGAGTGAAGGTACCTAATTCAGTTTCGTCCGGAATGACGAAGGTAAACGCGCTGCAGAAGAGAATAAGCTGCAGATTGCAGAGATAATCAGGAGAACAAATTATGCATAACGATTTGGGTTCACTAGCCATCCGACTCGTTCTGACCGCGTTTCAAACTGCCTCGCCTGCGCCAGCCCCCTCCCCCCCTTATTTTGTCTAAAAAAACGAGCTCTTTCTTCTTCGTCGTGCTTCAGTGATCGGCCGCTTCTTCGTATGCATTTGCTGTTTTGCCTTAACGCACATATTCACACAATTTTATGCGCGTAATAAATGGATATCATGGTAACGCGCTTGCACACTTCATATCATTTGTTTTACTTCGTGCAATCAATTTGCTCAAAAGGGCCCTGAAACACCTTTCTGAGTAACAACAGAATTATTTCACTGGAAAAGCGTACTACCGCACAAATTGAACGTCGCAAAATTTTAGGAATCTGTCCGGTACGATCGGAGTTACAAAGATTTGTCACACGCTGCAACCACATTTTCTCTTCTCTCGTCCCGACGAAAGTGCTGGAAGCTGAGCAGGGAAAGATGGGAGGGGCAAACATTAAACTTCATTCGCACCTCGTGACCTTGAGCATTTTTTTTCTTTTTTTGCTTTGAATACGCGATTTTTTTCAGTGCGATCGCACGCGCACGCAAGTGAAGGCTTCTCGCGGCGACCTCTGTAACAATCGAGCGCGCCATGTTCAAAATCAGCCAATGGCTGATAGATGTGCTTACTGGGCTTAATTCCGTGATTTGTCGATAGAAGAGAAAGATATTTTTAGCTACCCTTGATAATTTATAGTGAATTTGTGGGATCTTGATTTTGCAAGCTAGTGCCACGCTCTTGGAGTGAAAGGACACAGTAGACACGGTCGGTACAAACCAAAGACACACACATTTATTTAACTACTTTTGAACGACGATATCGTCCACCGAATCGATACATCAATCGTTAACAACCTAAGACATCCGTACACAATATGACCATACACACCATGACAAACACAATAACACGACAAACATAATAACACACCCAAGGCGGCGTCGCCAACGCTTTACTTACCACGAGCCCCCCCCCCCCCCCCCCTTTGCGTGGCACGCGCCGAGGACCCACGCTAGAGACAACCGTTTGCGGCAAACACCATGCGCAGAAGAGACTCGCCCAACTCTCGCCTGCTTCTAATTCTTGCTTCCGCGAGGGGTCACTGCCGGCACTACGACTGTAACAACCATGATGATGATAGTGGTGCTCAACGCGAACACAACGCCATCTATCGCCCGGCGGTTGTCACCCAAAATGCGGCTTTTGGGCCAGACACGTGCGCCACGCAGCGCAAACAACTTTACAGAGGGTGTCAGCACCCCCACCCATCCCCCAACCTTAATTTAAACCATATCCCGAAAACAAAGACATCAGCTACACAAGCTCTAACAAAAAAATTATAACCCATGTCCCTTAATAATGTCCGTGCACCACGACATTGCCACCGGTCGACACTGCTGCACTGTCCGGCTCGACTTCACATCAGTACTGGTCCCGCAACAGCAACGTTGCCGTCGGTGCGACGCACCGTCACCAGCGCCGACACGTCTTCCAGCTGCGACCAGCACTCACGACGGCGCCGAACTGTAGGCAGTTGCGCAGTTCCCAGACATCTCCATCGCCCGACCTCATGACCGCATTCCTGGCCAGTGGTGCTGACAATGTGCAGAAGACAGCCAGCCGTGGATTGCATCCCTCTCGCTGCATACATTCCGAAACCCTCAAAAGAAACAATGGAGCAGGGCCTAGGGAAGGAAGCTTCGGGCATGGTCAGTACTGCTAGCTAATACATCGGCGGTGGTCGAGACGCTCATCAAAATAAAACAAAAATCACATTTTGTAACTCTTGCATCGGAAGATAAAAAAGTGAGGGAAGCAGAGTGCTATACCTCGACGCCACGATCTTCCTGGTTGTGTCACGTGCGACAGTTGGCTACACAGAGTGTTAGGCCTAATGTGTCGCTCGGCAACAGCCGGCATCTACCTAGCGCCCAGCCTAGCCGTAGGAGAGGCAGCCGCGAGGAGACATCCACTCTGTAAGGTGGCCCTTTAGCTCGCCGCACACAGTAGCTTACCGAACGATTAGTGTCCACCGCCCCGGGCGGTGTCACGACGTCCCGGCGGCCATCCACAATACAAGACAGCAATGACGCCCATCTCCTTGAGCCCAAAGAGATAGAACAAGCTATTTGCAGAAAATCGGACCACCCACGAGGCTTCCGTAATCCGTCGCTTCGGGCCTGGCCTACAAACCACGTGCTCTACGCCTTGCTCACCCCAGGATGCGGACCACATAGCTCTGGTACTCAACTAAACGCTCTTGAAAACCCACGAGAAAAAAAAACCACTTGCGAGCAGAAAAAGATATCTGAACGCGCCGACAAGTTCAAACACGTCACAAAACCAATCTGCTCGCTTTTCAAGAAAGCACGCTGCCGATGCTAGCAAAGAAGTCCCCCTAGACCTACTCTACTTCGACTCTAACAAAAGCTTGTACCGAACCGCGAAAACTGTCGTCTGACGCTCCAAGAGCCCCACGTTGGGCACCAGTGTGAGGTCTCGAAATGGCGAAAGAGCACCACGCCACGCTCTTGAAGTGGAAGGACACAGCAGAGGTGGTCGGTACAGCAAAACACACACACACACACACACACACACACACACACACACACACACACACACACACACACACACACACACACACACACACACACACACACACACACACACACACACACACACACACACACACACACACACACACACACACACACACACACACACACACACACACACACACACACACACACACACACACACACACACAAACACACACACACACACACACAAACACACACACACACACACACACACACACGTGTACTCAGATTTGGGAGCACGTTAAAGAACCCCAGGTGGTCGAAATTTCCGGAGCCCTCCACTACGGCGTCTCGCATAATCATATAGTGGTTTTGGGACGTTAAACCCCACAAATCATCATCATCACACACACACACACATTTATTTAACTACTTTTGAACGACGATATCGTCCGCCGAATCGATTCATCAATCGTTAACAACCTAAGACATCCGTACACAGTATGACCATACACTCCATGACAAACACAATAACACACCCAGGCGGCGTCGCCAACGCTTGACTTACCACGAGGGTCCCCGACAAGCGGCACGCGGTGCCACGCGCCGAGGACCCACGCTAGAGACAACCGTTCGCGGCAACCTCCACGCGCAGAAGAGACTCGCTCAACTCTCGCCCGCCACCAAGGCTTGCTTCCGCCAGTGGTCACTGCCGGCGCTACCACTGTAACAACCATGATGACGATGATGGTGCCCAACGCGAACACAACGCCATATATCGCCCTGCGGTTGTCACCCGAAATGCGGCTTTTGGGCGAGACACGTGCGCACGCAGTGCAAACGACTTTACAGGGGGTGTCAGCACCCCCACAAATTCCAGGCCGCGTGCTGCGCTATATTATATGGCTCGCGTGTTGTCGGAAGCCTCTAATACTACTGATCAGCAGAGTTTTCTGACCATGCTCAAAAATTGTTGCTGGGCCCCTTTAAGTGGCAGTGAGCGTACTGCGCTCTGCTGTTTCAAGCATTTTTCTTTTTTTTTTTTTTTTGCGGAGCGGAATGTCTTTTGAAATTTCATTTTGCTCTGAGCTTCCCTAACTTCAAAGCCTGCCCATTCATATATATTTACGGCCTCATTCGTCGTCTTACGGTGAGCGCCCAACGCGAGGCGTCCCGCAGTCCTTTGATTTACAGATTCGTCATTACACTTCTGACTTCATGCACACCAATTAGTTCCCAAATGTAAGCCCTGGAACCATTACGCCTTTCCACAGACCTCGAAGGACTTCTTACCTATTGTCTCCCCACAACGCTCTGTGCTTCATGATTGCAGCATTCCTCTTTTTCTTCACTGGCGATGTTTTTTCCTGTACTTCCATATATCTATCTCCCTCATTTACCCATACTCCGAGGCACTTGTATTCGCTTACCCTTGGCATTTCTTGGCCCTGTATTGAGACCCCGTGGTCGTTGGGATCATTGAATCCCATCAATCTACATTTTGTTGCACTCAATCCCAGCCCTAGAGTCTTGCCTTTTTTTTCCGCATATATCTGCCAGCCGCTGTATGTCGTCGTGACTGCCTGCAAATAGAACAATATTGTCTCCATAGAATACACCTGGAAGCCTCTGCTCAGCCATCACGCCAGCATATTTGTGTCACAGATTAAACCCAATGTACAGCATCACGTACAGCATGAATAACAGGGGGCACAAAGGACATCCCTGTCTCACCCCATTATTAGTTTCAACGCTGCCATTGCTACTTATTCCTTCCCATTCTATGCAAACTTGATTTTCTCGGTACATTTCTCTCAAAAGCTGTATACAGTCGTCACCTATGCTCGCTTTTTAAAATGAGCTTGTACAGTTTTGTCACTTCATCAGTAATTCGTGACCAAGTACAGCCACAAACCGCCCCATTAACACAGTATTAATTCATCAAGTTTTCGCAAGAGCACTAAGCGACTTCGCATGGAAAATGAGTCTAATGTAGTATACACAGTCATTACATATAATGTTTTTGCTATGAAATGAAAAAAGATATTCCTACACAAAACTTCATTATTTTGCCCATTTTCAATAGAGTGTAAATAAATTATTAATTAACTTATGTCCAATATCTCTTCATAGAAACCTTGAATTGCACTTCGTTTAAATGCACAGCAAATTCCTATTTGTTACGTTGAACAGTTTTGTCGTACTCGCAGCACAACGTAGGCTTGTACAGCAAAAATGCTTTTGTTGCTCACACTATTTTCATTGCTACTAAGTAACGCTTCCGACCAGGCATTAAAAGCAGATGTAATTGAAAAGAGGGGATAATAAGCTTTCTGAAGTAGCCCAAATCAGTTTTTTTTGTGAAGCGCAGCGAGCCCAGAGCATCCGCAAACAATGCATAAAAGGCGGAGTGGTTGCGGCCGGAGTGGAACCACCACCTTAAGGCCACCAGCTTGCCTCATCCACATTTGAATCCTTCAAAGAGTTTGAGCGGCATGGCAAATGCTAATGTGGACTTAATGATTTTTTGCCGAGTGGGGTGGTTCAAAATACAACTTTTTTATAGAAACAGCAGTGCTCATATTCACTCTGCACGTTTTAGGGGACGTTGAATGATTTGCACATATCTTTTTTTTTAAATGCAAGCCTTTTTTTTGATACTGCTCCAAATTTGGTCTGTTGTATGCGAAGGCATCCCATGACGTAATACGGAGCACCCCGCGATGCGATATGTGACCGGTGAACGGCAAGTTGCGGCACCCTGGCTTGATTGATATGTGGGGTTTAACGTCCCAAAACCACCATTAGGTCATGACAGACGCCGTAGTGGAGGGCTCCGGAAATTTCGACCACCTGGGGTTCTTTAATGTGCACCCAAATCTGAGCACACTGGCCAAGAGCACTTTCGCTTTCACCGAAAATGCAGCCGCCGCAGCAGAAACTCATGCTGCTACAAAACCTCGTCGTGGCCGCTGGATGAAACACTTTTTCATCCCGCAGCCGTGGCCTCGTAGACCACTGCTCCTTCCACCAGCAATCTCAAAGTGGTGATGCTTTGGTCAATGAATTTATTTGCTTAGAATGCTGATCAATATGCAGTGCGAGGTGACATATAAAAAAAATATTGGCATGCAGTAGACCTGGGTTGGAATATCGAAAATGATATTGAAACATACACTAATTCTGACCAAGAAAAAACACAAAAAATGTTGAATTATCGGCATGGGACATGACAAGTCTTCATAGGCACGCCGAAGTTGTAGTTCTAAAAAAAAATTTTAACTGCTCTGACAGAGTCCGCACAAGTTGTTTGTGTACTAGAAAAAATCATATGTTTGCAGCCAAAAGTTCATGGCATGCATGGCGCAAAAACGCTCGTAGCAAAAGCGAAACCATCATATACGAACCTGCATGGCGGCGCTCATACCACAAGCCCGTGCGATCGCTGGCTTTGGAAGGTTATACAGGCAGTCTACTCTATGTATATCACATAGCTTGCACTCAGCGACTGACAACATGTCACGCAAGAAGCCATCGCTGTGACCACGTGAAGCAGGCGCTCTCATTTTTTGCAAAAAGATAGCAACCGTAAGCTATGTTTGAAATTCTGTTTGTCGAAAATTAATACTTTAACGTTGAAAACATATTTCACTTCGAATGTATCCCAGAAATGTTCGGGAGTGCTTCCGCGACGTGTTTTGTAGAGCGATAACAGCAAAAAGTCCTACGGGGAGAGCGCTGCTGTATCTTGTCTAGCACGAAATCGAGACACGTTCGATAGAGTGCTAGTCTCTAACTGCATGCGGCCAATACCAAACGCTATACATGAACACCAGCCCCTCAAAACCCAACGTGGCATAGTCAGCGTATTTTCACACAGGCTTTCGCCGTACACACTTTGGAATTTACAAAGTGTCCCTCAAATTTCTTGGCACAGTGTGTGTGTATTCGCGATGCTCAGTTGTTACATTTTCTGAAATTTCGCAGGTTTTCCCCGTAGTATGCATGGGAATAAGACTGTGTTACGCGTGGCATGAAGAAAAGAAAGCGGTAAGTGTAGTAATACAGCGGCTTGTGCAAAGTGCCGCTCTATAATATGTTCCCCTTTCGCAGCAAACAGCTTTAGTACTATACGTTCACTGCAGGAAGCGTAACATGCAGATTTTTTGATGAAACTGTGCTGCTGAGTAAGATATGCTAAGCTAAAAAAAAGACTAACAACAGTACGGTGGAGTTAGCTTCGCATCGATGCCACGTCTTTGATTTGATTACAGCGAGCTGTGTTCTTACGTCTGTTGTCATGTCATCATAAACTACTGGAGGTATTACCTGTGGCGGCTGTTTCGAGAATTGCATAAAAGTTCATTGGAGTAATACCGAAAGACGAGGTAGTTGGTACAAATCTTTAGAACCTTCCGCAGGCGAACTAAGACAAAGGGGGAAGATACGGCACCAGCGCTTACTTCCCTGTTGGTCCATGTCTTAGTCTCTTGAAGTGCTCATGAAAAAAGAACTAATTTGCCTGTCGAACTGCTCGTGAACTGCCCAGTACTTTACACCTCAAGAAAAAAAAAAGCTATCTCTTGGATCTTTTTGCGAATCTTCACTTTTTCGAACGTGCATGTGTACGTCACTGATGCACGTTAACTTTTTTGGAGATCATTTTACAGCCCTCGCAGGGTCACTACTCTCCGAAAGACAGATAGTGTGTGTTTTTCAAGAGAGTTATATATGTGACAGAAACTCAAGACTGATCAAAAGTAACAACCGGTGTTCGTTTCTTGGATTAACTCTAATGCGTGCACCCAGGTCCTTCCTTCGCGCTCAGAATATCGTGACCCGCTTCACAGTAGCATTGCTGATAATGGGGCCCTGATCTGTCAGCGTGACCTCGATATCTCTCGTGTGAATAATCTATCATAGATGTTTACTATTCCGGAGAGGTTTGCACGTGGCTCGCTAAAGCATACAGGTTCTAGGAAGTTCCATCTCACTCTAAAGAAAGAAAGAAAAAAAAAAGAAAGAAAGATGTCCATATCTACAGATCATAACCAATATGGAAAGGATAGTCGAGGTGGCGGAGGAGGAAGAAGGAGGAAGAAACAATAAGAGGAAAGGCAGGGAGGTTAACCAGGTGAGCGTCCGGTTTGTTACCGGGCACTGGGGATAGGAGGTTGGGGATTAAAAATAGAAAGAGAGGAGAGAAGGAGAGCACTTCACGCCCAAAGATGTACAATCAGTCGGTCACTGAGGCCGGAAACTTTTCTAACCAACATTACTTCAGCATTCAGGCATGCGACAGGAAAATTGTGGCCTTGGAGAGGGTCATGGGCGATCAGTGGGGACTAGTGAAGCGCTGAAAACACTGGATTGAGAACCTCCAGCAGTGTCAGGGCCGTTTGGGCTGACGGAGTATTCAGCTTTTTCAAACGCATAAATATGGTGTCCTTGAGATATCGTAGCGTCACAGAGATTTTCTGGTCTCTTTCAGGCATGTCATAGTTAACCACCGCCACTTGGTCAATGTTGGTTCGGTCTGCTGCGACCATTCGATTCGCTATGTATTGCACTGCGGTTTTGACTGTGATTGTGGCTATGACTGTGGTTGCGGCTCTGGCTGCATCTTTAGTATTACGGCCAATTATCAGCGTCCATATGCTTTGGTGTGGTCCTGTCCACAGAAATTGACGTGGACAGGTATATTCTAGCAAGCAAAGGAGGTCGTTTCACCTGTGAACTACGTGTCACAGAGTCCCTTGAATCACTACGGAGTCGGGAGCACCGCATTCTGACGAAAGCGACAGCTTCCCGACGAGACGATGGGCCTGGCACCATCTGCTTAAGAAAGTCCTTTTTCTTCTGTATCATGGGGCAGTCATTTGACGAAGCATCATGGGACTCGAGGCGATTGTGGCACTTGAGTACCGTGGCGGCACAAGAGTTTGTAGCGTGTGGTTCGGCGCAGCGCGAGCAAATTACCGTGCTCTGACACACGGCGCTCACGTGTCTAAACCTGAAACATTTGCGGCATTGAAGCGGCCTTGCAATAAATGGTCGTACAGCATGCCGAAAGTGGCCCACCTTGACATGCGAGGGCAGAGTTTATTCCTTGTAAATTAGTTTTATACAGCGAAATGTGCCCATGTTAGGCATGTGTATAATATTGATGCCCTCAGCCACATGGTTTCACAAGACTGGTCAAGTCTGTGTTCGAAACAGAGATGTCGACATCATAGATGACATCAGTAGTGGTACCACCACTCAATGGGATGAATGAGCGAACTTTTATGTCATCAAATTTCGTAATTTTGCTCAGTGTGCACAGTGAAGTCTCGTGTGCAACGTCGATAGCAAGATAATTTTTTTGCGAGTTGAGTCTCACATCCCTTACTCCGTTTGGCAACACCGACTCGAGAAGCACCGAGAAAGATATTCTGTGGAGTCACTTCAAGTTATCGGTAGCAAGGTCTGGTACAGAAATAATCGTACTGACTGCGGTCTTCTGAGTATATAGTTATCATGGTAGACTTGCCTGAAACCAGGGAGGACCCGGTGTTTATGCGCTTCGCCTTACGTCTTTGTACGAGTTGAAAGTCGTCCTCAGACCGTTCCTCACTGCTGAGCGAGTAGACACTGGTGTAGTCGCTGTCCGCGGCGCTACAATGTCCATGGCACTCACCATAGAGACTGCCACCGCGGCCGCTGCCATTGCCGGCGAGAGCGCGGGAACGATTATACTTGCATCGGTTCCAGAACGAGGCAGAGGTGGAGCGGTGCACGCGAAGATAGTAAGAAACTAGCGGATCGGTAGTCACAAGCGTTCTGCAGGCAGGCACTTCGACAAAAAGCTGTACAGAAGCCAAAGCAGCGAGTGTTATATCGTGAGACACAATAATTGTCTAGAGGAATTCGACATCCTGCCAGTAACGACAGGGGAAGCAAGGAAAGCCCTAGAAGGAATGCAAAAAAGCAAAGCCGCTGGTGAGGATAAGATAACAACGGACCTCCTGGAAGATGGTGGAGATGTGTTAGAAAAACTGGTTACCTTATATACGAAGTGTCTCTTGACGGGAAGGGTACCAGAATTTTGAAAGAACGTCCACATCATCTTAATCCATAAAAAGGAAGACTACAAGACTTTGAAAAATGACAGGTTAATCGGCTTACTGTTTGTTCTCTACAAACTACAAAAATATTGATTGATTAATATGTGGGGTTTAACGTCCCAAAACCACCATATGATTATGAGAGACGCCGTAGTGGAGGGCTCCGGAAATTTAGACCACCTGGGGTTCTTTAACGTGCACCCGAATCTGAGCAAACGGGCCTACAACATTTCTGCCTCTATAGGAAATGCAGCCGCCGCAGCCGGGATTTGATCCCGCGACCTGCGGGTCAGCAGCCGAGTACCTTAGCTACTAGACCACCGCGGCGGGGCAACTACAAAAATATTAGCTAATGTATTAAGGCGGCATTAGAGTTCAATCAACCTGAAGACTAAGCAGAATTTCGTGCAGGCTACTCCACAATAGACCATATTCATACTATCAATCAGGTAATAGAGCGATGCGCGGAATACAACCAACCCGAGAAGGCGTTTGACTTAGTCGAGACATCACCAGTAATGCAGGCCCTTCGAAATCAGGGCATCCAAAGACATTGCATAAACATACTGGAAGAAATCTACAGTGGATCCACATCCACCATAGTTCTCCATAAAGAAAGCGACCAAATTTTAATAAAGAAGGGTTTAAGGCAGGAAGAAAAAATCTCTCCAACGCAATTCTCCACGCGTTTACAAGAGTGAATACCTCTAAATTGGGAAGAGTTAGGAATAAGACTTAATGGAGAGTATCTTAGTAACCTGCAATTTGATGATGGACTCAGGGGATGAATTACAGCTCAAGATTACAGAACTAGAGAAGGAAAGCGGAAAAGTAGGCCTGAAAAAATATGCACAAAACTAAAGTAATGTGCAACCGTCTCGGCAGAAAACAGCACTTTGCGCTAGGCGGAGAGACGCTGGGTAAAGGTATATGTATACTTAGGACAGGTAGTAACCGCGGAGCTGAACAATGAGAGTAAAATAACTAGAAGAATAAGGATAAGGTAGATAACGTTCTTTAAGCATTCTGAATTTACGAATGGTAATCTGCCACTCAACCCCCCCCCCCCCCCAAAAAAAAAGGTATATAACAGCTGCATCTTGCCAACATACTTACCTACGGAGCATAAACTTGGAGGCTTACAAAGAGGACTCAGCTTAAACTGAGGACGACGCAGTGAGCGATGGAAAGTAAAATTATAGGTGTAACTTTGCGAGACAAGAAGAGAGCAGAGTGGGCCAGGCAACGAACCAGGTTATGAATATCACAGTTGAGATAAAAAAAAGAAATGGACATGACAAAAAGTTAGGTGGGCCGACGAGATTAAAAAGTTCGTATGGATAACGTGGCAACGGAATGCACAAGACCGGGTTGATTGGCGTACAATGGGAGAGGCCTTTGGCCTGCAGTGGCCGTAGACTTGATGATGATGATGATGATGATGATGATGATGGTGGTGGTGGTGGTGGTGATGATGATGACGATGATGATGACGATGATGTACAGGTCATACAAATGAAACATGATGGATGATTTTCTTTAAAAACGTGACTGATCCCTCTTTTTAGGAATTCGTATAACAGGAAATCGAAACGTGTTTTCACAGAGGTAGTTAAGCGTTTATTGTGCCTTGTTTCGCCAAAAGGGCGAGGCACTGAATGTTACATCAACAAATCGCAATTTCACGCGAAGAACGGCAACCAACTCGAAACTTGCAGCGCACCCCTCTAGCAGAAAGCACACACGAAATGAGCTTACACAGGGTGAATTCGTACAAAGAACTGTCGCAGCTCCACACTTACAGTACGCTGCTCAAACAGAAAGACGCCCGAAATGGACGCACAAGAACACAAGATGAGTGCGAAAAACTGTCACAATTCTTACTCCTTCGCGTGTCAACAGCAAGCTCCTTTCGTAAACGCGACTTTGGCAGCGAGCGAAGTGGTCTTCGTGCTCTCCTTCAGCACTACAGCTTCAAAGCAAACTTGCGGAGAAAGCAAAAGAGGTACAAACACCTGAATCCCGAGATAAGCGCATGAGAGAAAGAGCCACCACGCCGGAGAACACCTATACCACGTGTGGAGGCGGTCGCGCATAGCAAAGCGCATGATGGCACCGTGTGCGCCCGTCATGCCATCTCGCCACTCGTGACAAAAACTCGCTGAAGTTGCGGAGCTCGGAGGAGGGCCAACAATACATGTTGTATAGAAATGACACGTAATTATTAATACCAGCAACGTATGCTTTTACACGTAGTCGTTAGCGTCGCGCACTGAGAACCAAGAGGTCGCTGGTTCGACACAACACTATACGTAACCTCTTCTCGTTTTCTTGTTTGAAATGTGATATTATATTGTTGCGAGTGGCTGTCTTTATTTACAGATGAGGTGAATTGGCGTTGGGACAGAGTGGCGTACTTCTGAGATGGGCCTAGTCTGGTTCACCCAACCACATAGTCCAAGCAACGCTCCAATATACTATTCTTCTTTCGCGCCCCGTGTCACGCATCTTCGTTTCTATATGTTTTACATCGTTATATTAGTGACGGACATACGTCAGCGCAGCCGCGGTATGCAATAAATAAATAACAACAGATAATATCTACATGAAAGACAATCCATAAAGTGTTCATTTGGAAAGTCTAGGTTGTCAACGTGCAGGGACCATCGGGAACCAGTGAATATCTGGTAGCCGACACTGGGAGAAACGCAGCGGAGAGAGATGAAAGCGCCGGGTCGCTGCGGTCATATACACGCCCGTCTCACGAAGACTCGGCGGGAGATTTCGAGAGCCAATTCGGCGGTTGAAGTGGATGTGGTCGTCAAAGGTGCTTCTATCTAAAGCCGTGGGAAGGCGCTGGAAGCACGCGTCGGCGATGTGGGCGAAGCGGTCTGATGGATCAAAGTGCAGCCATGATGACCGAGGACTGAAATGTAACGGCCGTGGCGAAGTCTCTAACAGCGCACGTGGCGCCGACAATGTGGTCGACAAGAAGCAGTTGGCTGACTGTGCCGATGCGGACGCAGCCATCTATACGAAACACCGACCTCAGCGTTACAGTGTGACTGCCGTGCCTGCGCGGGTGGCCGAGTCGACGCACGTAAAAACGCTGTGCTCGAACAAGCGCACGAAGGTCATGGCAGGCAAGCTGGTCCACAGTGACTGGTCGGCTGTTGCGCTGCGGAGAAGCAGTGGACGCCTGTGCCGTGGCGAGGGGCATGTCTCAATTCAAGGTGCATTGTGTGTCGCCCTTCAAAGACTCCGGAGGATGGTCATGAGACCCAGAATGCGTGGGCTCTACTGTCAGTCTGGTTGTTGTCTGCCTGCGTGGGTGGTACAAAAGGTGCGGTCTGTTCAGCTGGTGAAGGAGCTGCTACGTAGTCCTCAGTCATTGTAGCAGCATCCCGGAAGTTCGGTCGTAGCATGTCGCGGGCAGGAACTTCAGCTGAGCGATCGAGGTAGATAGTGGCTGGTTGCAAGACGTACAGTGCGTTAAGGTCGGTTGAGAGTCACCTTGAGACATCGTTGACGGTGATGTCTTCGCAATCGGCGGCGAATAGCGGGCGTGACGATGTCCGTAGTCGAGGCAGGCTTCAAGGCGTGCGACGAGGTTGCCGTCGTGGAGCCCGACCTACCTGAGTTGTCCCGGGTGAAGGAGGTCGAGGAAGACGTGCAGGTGGCAGGCACGTGCGACGAACCTGCATTCTCGTGCTCCGAGGGGACGCACCTCTTGGTGGTGAGGTCAGTCAAAGTAGGAGCGTCGTGTTCCTGCGACCGGATCTGAGGTAGAAGGAGTCGTAGTAGGGGTGGTTACGTCGTGGTCAAGGCAGGGATGATGGTCGGCTGATACCGCTTGCTGGGATTCGCAGGAAACCGGGAAGTCAAGGTACCACCGAAGCGGGTGGTAGATGAGGCCGCAGGAGGCCAGCACCGCCGAGCAGAGGTCATCTTACAGCTGTAGGCTGGAGTTTGAAGTGGCAGCGAGATGACGCAGATCTACCGAAAAAGCATCGAGAAGAACGAAATGCATCAGTGGCTGGTCCATGACGCCATTCACCACAAGAACGGCATCGAGCTGCATAAACCATACTTTGGGATAGGTCAATTGGAACAGCGGCACTAGCGGGCAGAGTCGCAGGAAGATGGCAGCCGATGGCTCGTCGAAGGGCGCGTTCTACGTGTCACCACTGAAGCGAGCGAGAGAAGAAAAATGTTAGACAACGTCGTGAAGGCGGCCGAAGTGGCGATGCCGATTTCGCTGCTTTATTTCAGGCCGGAAACGGAGCTGAGGCGACTGCGAGCATCCGACACATCAGGCGCGTGTGCTCGTTCTGTTCTCACGCAGCTCGAGCGAGCCTCAGCTGCGCGAGAAGTGCGGCGCGGTGGTCGAGAATATGATGACGGTGATGGCGCTACAAGCCCCTTTGAAAAAACAAAGGCACGGCTTCAGTGCTTTGTCCCACACCCCCTACCTACGCAGTGCAAAGAACGAAATTGAAACTGCAGAAAGAATATGTAGACACTTCACTAGCCAACTTGATTCAATCCGAAGTCTGAACTTCCCATAATTACCATGGGCGTGCAATGATCGCAGCGCCAGATTCCTTTCGAGGTATGTGACTCTCGAGGTAAGTGACCTGATTCCCATGCACATGCTGTGGGCCAATATTCACGTGCCTTCAAATAAGATGGCGTCATCAATTACGGCATCCCGTGACGACATTACGACGCAATGGACGGTAATTGTGGCGTCATCATGATGTGACGAGACGACGTCACGAGATATTATCTCACTTGGTCAAAAACGGTCCGATCTTGCAGGCAAGAAAAAACCATGCTAGCTTGGCAAAGCAGAAAGCTCTCGCACGGGGAATACACCGACTGAAAATAACAAGCTCTCGCCTTCTAGTCGTCTCGGGCGAGGGACCACACTGTGAGTTTTCGCTTTGTGAATTTGCTGACCATGTGCGCGTGACACTTATCTCTGCCGTTTTCTTATGCTGATAGAATGAAGTCCAAACGATAGTCGATTGAGAGCAGCGGTAAGCCCATCGCTGGTGTTTAAACATGGCTGTCATTTTACCTTCGCAGCACCTTGCTTCTTTTCGCGACGCAGTGGCCGAATGCATTGGCAGAGGATTGGGCTTCGCCAAAGGAATACGGCCGGTGAGTAAAGGGGTCTCATTTTAAATACAGCAGTTGCTATTAGTGCTACGAAGTTTGCATATAGTCGTAACCCGACGTTGCCTGTGACATCCTTAGAGGGTATACGCGTTGGCGAAGTCCACGTTGCGAGTTTTCGCTGATATGGCAGCACCTTTACTGTTAATGTCGTTCATCGGAACAGACATAATCGCGTAGGACTCATATAAAAGTTTGATTCCACACACTAAGATGCCTTATGTCGAATGTTTCATTAAATATATTGTTTCTTTTTAGGATCTGTTCTCGCACCTTACAAGCGAATTGATACCGGATGCGCAAGTAAGTGAGTCACGAAATCACTCCTGCGATTTTTTTCACGGCCCTTCCCTGTGGTCTTGTTGTTACGGTGCTCGACTGCTGGCCCGCACGTCGAAATCCTGGCGGCGGCACTTTCGATGAAGGCAAAATGCTTGGCTTGTGCACTTGGATTCAGGTGCACGTGAAAGAGTCCCGGATGGTCGAAATTTCGTGAGCCCTTCGCTACGCATATGGCGGTTCGGGGCCGTTGCACATTAACAATTATTATTTTTTATAGCGTACCTGTATATGGCAAAGGGAAGCCTGCATTCGCCAGTCTTATTCACGTGAAAACTCGTTACGCGTACATGTAAACACTGGCCGTTGCGTGTACGAACACAACCGATATAGGTGATAAGCTGCTTAGCACTGAGACGCCAATGTCTGTGTGCCATATCTCGCTGCTGGCTTTCGTGAAGGTGTTAGGGTGGGCACTGGGTAGAGCGCCTGTCGTGCCCGGTGGCGGGAATGAATGAGCGAGTGAGTGTGCGCTGCCCAGCGCGAGCCATTTGTCGCTGCACCTGCGCTCCCACTGAGCCGGGAGCGCGCACCTGTTGTTGTGTTCTGCGCGCTGTCGCGGCGCAAGGACCTTCAATGCCGAGGAATCTAAAAAGCTTCGCTCCTGAAAAAGAAAAAAAAAAAAACGCGCCTCTCCACAAAGTGAATCATGACGAGTGAGTGAACTTCCGGGTACCGCATCGGTGAGTAACCGTCCGTAAACCGTGCCTTACCCCATATAATGTCAATTTAGTGACATCAAGGATATATAGAAATGCATTTTTTTCAACCTACAGTTGTTGACAATTCGAGCAAGGTTTAAAACATTGCAGGAGAGAATGATACGCCTTGAAAGTAAATACGAGAACCCTCCGTCTTGCCGGTGGCAAGATACCACCATATTTTGATATGTGGGGTTTGTTGTGACATTTACAGCTCGACGTGCGCGTATGTGCTACAGGTTCCCCTGGGAAGCCTCAATATCTAGGCACATTTTAGTAATCATCAACTCATCAATACTCTTCTCGGTAGGTTATTTTTGCCAGAAACAGTGATCTCTTTCCTTATAGTAAGCTCACTTCTTAAAAAGTGTTGAAGCTTCAACATTTCCTTTGTCTGTCTGTCACACACAGATGTCGGCAAAATCGTGGAGCTCACTCAGACTCACTCGTGAAATATATTTCATGCTTAAGACTCACTCGGACTCGGACTCACCAAAATTTTTCGGCGCTGGACTCACTCGCACTCACGCTTACGAAACTTTTCTTTAACTGGACTCACTGGGACTCAAACTCAACTGAATATTCATTCGGGCTCACAGAATCAGACTCACGGCTTGATCTGAGTCTGAGTGAGTCGACTCATGAGTCCGTAAGTCTAGAATTAGCTTTTTATATTATGGCGAAAATAGTATTTAACACCAATATCTCACGCCATCGGTTCTCTTCCTAGCGCCCTTTGATATATTACCCTGGACTACGAGTTCTGACTGGCTGAAAACAAGCAAGGACACTTTTAATGAAAGAGATGACAACATAAGATTTATTTATGAAGAAGCTCCCGGAGGAATTGGTGGACGGGGAATACAAGGCACTACTCTACGAATTACACCTCTCTAATTAATAAATATTGAAATGGTGTATTAACGATATTGATTTGGAATACTTGTCAGTAGACGTCGGCATAAACATGAAATCAGGTAAGGCTCACGGTAATGCTGAAGATGAATTGATAGAATCGTAAGTCGGCAAACATGAGTGAAACTAACTCCGAGTCACTCAAGAAATATATTGATACCATTCTTCGAACAAACCGTAGAAGAGAAGGAGGAAGGGCAATTGGATTCTCACTGGGCTATCACAAAGCTGCGCTGTGGGGTACCGAATCTAAATTTGCACTCGCAACTTTCACCACCTGGAGAGGGCGCAAGTGCAAGCCCAACATGGCTGTCGTTTGGGGGATCATGCAGCCGGCACGCCGGCAGCCGCCACCGGTGTGCCCGTCACTTCGAACTGCGTGGTATTTTCGGCTGCAGCCACCGTGTTGTCAAGGCTTTGCTGAGAAGGTCATTGACTCTAGCATGTATTATATTCCTCACTGCGTGTTTAGAAACTCGTGTGCGGCGTATATAGAAGGAAAAGGAGTTTTGAACGCCGGGCACATCGTCTGCTGCGGTGTGAAGGAATGCACGTACAGCTTTGTGTACGCTGTCGTGCCACGGCCGGGAAAGATCGAGCGACCGTGCTCGTGCAAACCAGGAAACCTCGACTTTGACTGAACGTCGTCTGCACAGTGGCATCCAACATATTTTGTGATTATTCTAGCTCAGCAAGCAAACAATAAAGAGTAAACCATTGCTACTACAGCTCACGCCTGTCCGGATTTAGATTAACCGTAGTAGAAATCGCCAGTGACAAAATATAAAGCACCAGTGAACGGCCAAACTGAAGCCGACTGAACGATGACATGGGCTGGCTGCGTGAGCATCCCCCAAAGGACAGTTACGACAGATGCCGCATGGTGACGCCACCATCTGAGAAAGTTGCGAACAGGTTTATAATGTATGATCCGCCCGACTCTTGGCCAATCCCCCTGAGTGGGCAGGTGCCAATATTCCAAGGAGCATCGTCATCATCATGAGGTCTGCTCAGGCACCTTTGCCACTGTGCGCGTTCTGTTGTGAGCTGGAAAAAATAGATCATTTCGTTTTGACCTGCAGGTGGTTTACTACAATACGAAAAACTCCTTTAGAAGTACATCTTTGTCGTGGTATGGATTTATCTGTGGATGCCATTTTGTCTTTCGGAGCCTCCATTTATGGGTTCTCCAGTGCGAGAATATGCGTGGCTATCAGGGACTATATTGATGGAACTCATAGGTTGACTAATTAGTCTGCATTAATATCCTATAACGTGTCTACAACATTATATTCGTACAAAAGCCGGAGTAGTGCTCTAACGTAGGGATAAATTCTTTTCTTTATTTAAATAATTGTGTGCGGTGGATCAAGCAGTATAAGTTCCTAGGTGATCTGCTATATTTCTATTATATAACATTCACTATTCTAAAACTGCACATTACTTTATAAAGCCACTCAATTCTTGGCCGATCCCCGCAGTGGGTATGCGCCACGAGCAATAGATGAACAAGAACTTCCGCGATTATCTATCACCTCGCCCTGTAAAATAATCATCCCTCACCGTGACAGCATTGGCGGAGAGCGCTGGGTAACGCATTAAAGGCACGAGGAAGAATTACAGAAGAGCATTCTGTGAAGCTTCGTCGAAGCCGCAGACTCGAAGGCCTTCCTTCACTGCCAACCATCATGAACCCCGGCGAGAACATCTCGCCGCCTTCGCCCAACACTCCGCGACAACATTATAGGGAGCCTCGCACCTTATCTGAGAAAGTTGGGGAAGATGTCGAGGAAGGGCTAAAGAAGTACCGCCGGGTGATATATATAACAAGTGGAACACCGCCAGCCAGCGGAACTACGTACCACTGTTTCATGACCGAACTGCATTGATGTGGTTCAAGAATCATGAGGACAACTTGACCACATGGGCCTGCAATTTCGTTGAGGAGATGAAGAAGTGCTTTGGCGACCCGTCTACGAAAAAGAAGCGTGCCGAGCAGACGCTGAGTCAACGCGCTCGAGTCCCAGGGGAAACGTGCATGATGTATATAGAGGAAGTACTGAAGTTGTGCAAAAGTGTAGACCCGCTCATGACAGATGAGGCTAAGGTTAGCCATCTCCTCAAAGGAATCGCTGAGGACATTTATCACTACCTCATAGGCAAGGATGACATACAGTAGGCAAATGACATCATCCGAGGTTGCCAAATATTCGAGGCACTTTAAGCTCGGCGCATGTCAGCAAAGTTCTGTCCGTTTCTAACGTCACCACTGTCTCGAGCATTGACCTGGGCCCTCTGTCCACTGATATGGCGTCAACTATACAGAATATAGTGCGTGAAGAACTCAATCGGCGGGACGCTGTGGCTACGTCGACAGCATGTGTTCGTGGCGCTTTTCTGCACTACGGCATGTCGCGCGTGCACCGCCTGTGTGATTACACTGCGGAATCCGTGGACATATAGGTCGCTTTTGCTCAGAGCGCTGTCGTGCGCCTATCCCACTGCATGAACGACCACCCGCCCCCCACGCCGCACAAGTACCATGGCAACGGCTTCCCACCAAACTACAGCAGTGATTCGCCTGCATCTGTCGGAGCGTGCGTGACGCCACCGACTTCACGCCGTCGTCAATCACCACCACCAGGGCGCCATCTCACCTCGCCTTCTCCTTCAGGAAACTAGACACCGCAGCCGATGGACGTTCTGGACATTTTATTGCGATAGCAAAGATATGGATGGACACTCGGCTGGATGTTGCCACCGGCATCATTCACCGTATATATATATATATATATATAATATATATATATATATATATATATATAGATATATATATATATATATATATATATATATATATATATATATATATATATATATATATATATATAAGGGAAAGACGTGTATACTTAAGGGCTCGTTTTTCCATGTTTTGACACAATATTAATGAGATCCAACAGACAATAATGCCAAGGAAAGAATAGGGGAAGATATTAGAACAAATAGAATGTACATAAAAAGAAAGAAAGGTGGGTGAAAAAATAACCAGCCGTGAGCACGAATCGAACCTACGACCTTCAAATAACGCAGTCGATGCTATAACCACATGTAGAGCTATCACAGCCGCTGTGATAGCTCAGCGGTTAGAGCATCGAACGCGTTATTCGAAGGTCGTAGGTTCGTTTCCTGCTCACGGCTGGTTATTTTTTCACCCACCTTTCTTTCTTCTTATGTACATTCTACTTGTTCTAATAACTTCCCCTATACATTCCTTGGCATTGTCTGTAAGATCACACACACACACACACACCACACACACACACACACACACACACACACCACACACACACACACACACACACACACACACACACACCCACACACACACACACACACACACACACACACGCACACACACACACACACACACACACAACACATATAATATATATATATACATATATATATATATATATATATATATATATATATATATATATATATATATATATATATATATATATATATATATATATATATATATATATATATATATATATAGTGTTGTGTGTGTGTGAAAGTGAAAAAAGAAAGAAAAAACAGAAAAAGACTGTGGCGCACGGAAACGAACGTTGGTTCTCTCTCTGAATTGTGAGGGCGAGGCATTAACCACTGAGCCACCGAGGAGCACGTCCTTCAACGTTCAAGTGGCAAGCAATTTATATCTACCACTTACCGAATTGTCATATTTTCAGCATTACCAGCAAGATGGCGCAATGAACGCGCGTCACCACATGGCGCAGCGGCACGTGCTCTAATTTTTCACGCGTACTTTGCCCGCTTAGAGCAGGGAAGCAACGGTCCCTCGCGTGCCCTTATCTTGCGATGGGGAGGAGGGGAGGGTCGTACGTCTTCGCTGGCCTCGGGCTTCACCTGGAATGATTTTTTTGTAGGTACCAGGCGCACAAAGGTCACTGCAATCGTTGCACAGTCTCCGTTTGCGATAACGGCGCGCTTTTCAGACACAGTGAGGTAACAACTGAGACGCTTATTCGTCTGCGTCTGTACCTGTGAGTACGTTTCGTGTGTCATTTGTGTGTGAGAAACGCGGGGCATGTTTCGATCTTCTTTCCATTTTGCGCGTGATTTTCCAATTTGTTGCTATCGCGTTCATTTCTTCACCTTTGCGGCAAGGCTGGGACTTTTTTCACTGCACGAAGACACCCCCCCCCCCCCCCCAAAAAAAAAAAGCTTTATGTTTCGCAATAAGGTCAGCGTTCTCACAGATGGTGTTCCCACGTCAGCTTTAGTCGACACGGGAGCAGCTGTTTCTGTTATGAACATTGGTCTTAAGAGTCGATGCGGCCAGGAAGTGATGTTCTCATGGGAAAACCGCACAATGTTTCGTGCAGTGAGTGTAGAAGTGTTGCGCCCGGTGGGAGCGTGTATTGTATCTGTTACTTTAGGAGCCGGATTGTTCTAGGCAGAGTTTGCAGTCCTTGATAAGTGAACTCACGACGGTATTTTAGGGATCGACTTTCTTAAAACGGCCCTGAAGCCCTTTTTGAAGTAACCGTGGAATAAATTCACTGGAAGGGCTTATTTCCTCACAAATTCAACGCCGCGAAAATCTTAAGAATCCGTCCAGTGCGAGTGGAGTTACAAAGATTTCTCGCATTCTACAATTGCATTATCTCTTCTCTCGTCCTGACGAAAGCGCTGGAAGCTAAGCAGGGAGGGATGACAGGGGCAAAAAAAAAAAAAAAACGTCACGCACACCTCGTGACCTTGAGCACTTTTTCTTGTTTTTTTTTCTTCGAATGCGCGGTTTTCTCAGTGTGATCGCGCATGCACGCATGGACAAGTCGTGGCCTCCCACGGCGATCTCTGTAACGACTGAGCGTGCCATTTTCAAATCGGTCAATGGCTGATAGATGGACTACGAGTGGTTTATTGAGCGTTTTCCGCCATTCGTGGAGAGAAGAGAAAGCAATTTTTAGATGACTGATAATTTATTGTGAACTCCAGGCCGCGTGCTGTGCTATAATATTTGGCTCGCGTGTTGTCAGGAACCTCTATACTACCGATCATTCGCGTTTTCTGACCATGCTCAAAAAGTGTTGCAGGGCCCCTTTATAGAATGTGGTGTCATCTTGGACTGCGGTGCTGGTGAAATTTCACTGTCCACATTTTGTGAGGAGCCCACGCAGTGCCAACAGACTATTGCCGTCGTTGGGGACATAATTCTACCGGCGCAGTCTATTGTTTGATTGCCTGTTGATGTTTGTGGTGTCGCAGCTGATAACGTCGTTATCATGGGTGACCCGATCCAGCTGAGCTGCGCAAAAAAAGTGTTTGTACCACGTTGTGTAATTTCCACGAGCTGCAGCAAATTCCTACTGGGGGTACTTGACTAATTTTTTGAGCCGATTGTTTGGCCTATAGCAGAATGCGGATGGCAGTTTTGAACCAGATGCCAGAGATAACTTTACCATTGCGGTAATTAGCGACGACAAAAACGATGCATCATATCTAGCGTACCCCTTTGATGACCTATTCCTGTGTATGGCAAGTAACTTCTTGCCATCAGAGAAGAGGGAAACATTTGTGCCAATTTTCTCCAAGCATGCTTCCGTCTTCGATTTCGCGCTGAATGACCAAGCCATTTCTATACCAGCTTCACGGACTCGCCATGTTGTCAATACTGGTTCTGCTTATCTCATCCACCAGAGACCGCACAGAGTATCTCCGTCTGAGCGAAAAATAATTGCGCAGCAGGTGGAAGAATTGCTAGCAAAGAAAGTTATTCAGGAGTCGTTTAGCCCCTGAGCAGCGCCCATTATACTTGTAAAGAAGAAAGATGGTTAGATTACCGGCGGCTGAACTCAGTTACAAAAAAAAAGATGTATACCAACTTCCTCGTATTGACGATGTCATCGATTGTCTACACTCAGCCTCATATTTTTCGTCCGTCAACATGACATCGGGGTCAAATGCCTATGCACTCTGCACGCAAGGACCAAACGGCGTTTACAACTCCAGACGGCCTACTTAAGTTTAATATCATGTCGCTTGATTTATGCAATGCTCCTGCCACATTTGAGCGTTTTAGGGGCACAGTACTTCGCGGCTTAAAATGGTGAATATGATTTTGCTATCTTGACGATTCAGTAATTTTTGGATGCACGTTTGACGAATACAATCGTCGCCTTGATGCATTGAGAAAGTGTGCCTAACCTTAACAGTCACCTTTTTCGGTGACTGTTAAGCTACAATCCTTGGACATCTCGTAGGCAGGCACGGCGTTCGACCTGATCGACATAAAGTAAACACAGTGAGCAGCTTCCCTCAACCACATTCAATACGAGAACTTCTGAACTTCTTGGGCCTGTGCTGATATTTCCGGCGCTTTGTGCCTAACTTCACTGATGTGTCTGAGCCCCTTTCCCGTCTGCTCAGCAAAGATTAGCGCTTCCAGTGAACGATTGAGTGCGAATCATAATTTTCTGCGCTTAAGTTTCGACTAACTTCCAGGCCTATCCTTCGCCATTTTGACGCATCAGCCGCAACTGAAGTGCACAGTGACGCCAGTGGAATCACCATCGGCGCAGTCTTAGTTCGGCGTCACGGAGCCGCCGAACATGTCATTGCCTACGCAAGCCGCTATTCGTGCAAAGTTGGACGCAATTACATCGTTACAGAGCAAGAATGTCTGGCGGTCGTTTTTGCAGTGCACAAGTTTCGACCGTACCTTTATGGCCGCTGATTCTCCATCGTCACAGACCACCACTCACTCTGTTGGCTCACTGATATACGCGATCCTTTCGGCCACCCTGCACGAAGGGCTCTACGTTTGCAAGAACATATGACTTGGATGTGTGTCTCAAGAGGGGCCACCGTTACGCAGACGCTGACCACCTCTCACGGCTTCCCCTTCCCTCCATGGAATGTGACGCCGACAGTTTCGGCAACTAGCAGGCAGCTCTGGACACACCATTTCCAGATTTCGCTAGATTTCGTGCTGAATAACGCAAAAGTCATAGTTCGGCTTCTTTTTTCTCATCTGCCGTCGAGAAGCCGGGTCAGTCGCCTTTCGTTATACAGGATGGCATTTTTGATATGTGAAAATTTGCTCCAAAGGGGACCCGCCTACTTTTTGTTAACCCTAAATCTTTGAGATTCACCGTGCCGCAAGCTATGCATGACGACCCACCATCCGACCATATGAGATCTGCTAGGACTTACCTCCGTGCGGTGGAACGTTTCTATTGGCGAGGCATGCGTCAAGCTACAGGTAAGTATACGTCACGAGTTGTGCGCATTGCCAACGATACAAACGTCCAACTAGTGCACCAGCGGGACTTATTCATGCCATACCATCTCATGTGTTTCCCTTTGAGGTCGTCAGTATCGAACTTAAAGGGCCCTTATCCGTGGTCGATCCCTGGAAACCACTGGATGTAATATGCATCGATCACCTCACTCGTTATGCTGAAACCTGCCGCGCTCACCGTCGCAACAGCTGAACACTGTTTCGGACTTCTTACTACGCTACATCATCCTTGGGCATGGGTCCCCTCGCGCCATTATCAGTGAGTCGTGGCCGACAGCTTTGTAGCCGTCGTCGTGGAGGAGCTGCTTCGCAGGTCTTCCCAGTTTCGGCAGGCCACTTTGAACCATCTACAGACCAACGGACTCCCTGAGCGCGAGGACTCTCATTAACATGCTTGCTATCTACGTTCACATGAAGCACAAAACCGAGACGCAATTTTACCGTTTATGACGCATGCGTACAATACTGCGCTCTATGAGACCGCCGGCTTCAGCCCGTTCTACCTGGACTACATCCGTCCACCACGCACAACTCATGATCGGAAAAGGCACCTCTTGCTGAGGCACTCTGTCGCGCAGATGAAGCGAGGCATATCGTGCGTCGCCTGACGGTCCCTATTTCTGGAGGGACTTTTCATCACCCACCTTCATAATGGTCCGAAAGTGCTGCAAATTTTTTAATTATAAGCCCGTCTGGTAAAAGTGACGTCCTGGTAACATTTACAACAGCCTAGAAATAATTAAAAAAGACGAATGAGAAGTTTATGGGACAACCGGAAATGGCGAAATACGCGTCACTTATGGGCATGTTAACCAATCAACTCCAATATGTACACCCATCATGTCATCACGCACAGCAGCCGTAAGCGATCACTCATCGGACTGCAACTAGCCCCGCCAAGGTGGTCTAGTAGCTAAGGTACTCGGCTGCTGACCCGCAGGTCGCGGGTGGGGATCCCGGCTGCGGCGGCTGCATTTCCGATGGAGGCGGAAATGTTGCATGCCCATGTGCTCAGATTTGGGTGCACGTTAAAAAACCCCAGGTGGTCGAAATTTCCGGAGCCCTCCACTACGGCGTCTCTCATAATCATATGGTGGTTTTGTGACGTTAAACCCCACATATCAATCAATCAATCGATCAATCAATCAATCAATTGGACTGCAACCAGGGGCGTAGCCAAAAGTGGCACATCGAGCACGTGCCCCCCCACCCCCACCCCCATATTTTTTTCGCCATTGCTTAGAGAGCGAAGAATGGCCATCTAAAGGGGTGACCTCCCCCCCCCCCCCCCAGAAATCAAGATGGTGCCCCCCCCCCCGAAAAAAAAAATTCTTGCTATGCGCCTGTTTGCAACATCCTAAAAACAGCTTAGGTAAACTGTACAATTTTATGTCGATATATATTATGAAGAGCCTGTGTAACAAGTAATAATTATCAGAAGCCAGACAGAACGCCCCAATACTACTTTGCAGGTCATCGACTGCATTTTATTTTCCCTCTAGAGACTGAGAAGCGGTAGAAGACTCGAAGTAAATCTGCTCTTTATTGTTCCTAGGAGGAAGATACCGTTTCATAAAACAAGCACTATTGCCTATTTTTCATGTTTTGTGCAATAAAATTACAAAAACAAAAACAGGCAGTTGTATGACATGCATTATTCGCTGGCGAAAAACCCCCGCTGAAACCTCGCGCTAACGTGCTATGCAGTGAAGGCGAGGCAACGGCAAGTTTCGTACTATCTTGTGGTTCCGATGGAAAAATTTTTTCTGCTTTAAAACAAAATCTACTTTTCTAAATCTTTATGCATGTTTTACATACAAACTATGCTATGCAAAATTACACTAGCCATGTTTTTACTTCAACCGCTACATTGCGAAAATTTAGACCCGCCGCGGTGGTCTAGTGGCTAAGGTACTCGCCCGCTGAACCGCAGGTCGCGGGTTCGAATCTCGGCTGCGGCGGCTGCATTTCTGATGGAGGCGGAAATGTTGTAGGCCCGTGTGCTCAGATTTGGGTGCACGTTAAAGAACTACAGGTGAACGAAATTTCCGCAGCCCTCTATCTACAGCGTCTCTCATAATCATATGGGGGTTTTGGAACGTTAAACCCCACATATAAATCAATCAACTGTGAAAATTTAGCCGCCATATGAGTCTAAGCGCTATTTTTTTTCCATTTTGGCCACAATATTCTGACAATACTTCTCTCCATGTTCTGAATTTTTGTTTTGTCCCTGCATTACAGTAATAAACAACCCTTTCATTACGATGACTCCATAGGAGTGCATGCGGACCAGCTTACCTTCTGACGTCAGAGTCGCCCTCGCCATGATGCGCTACGCCCGAAACATCATGCTTCGTGGAAGGACTGGGCTGAAGGAATCTTTGCAGTCGGTTCGTCGACAGGGTGATGAAGTGCAATAAAACTGCTATACTGGCTACGTTTGTCACATTAACCTTGGCATTGTAATTAACCAATAGTTGCGTACGCATAGGCTTGCTTATATTACTTCGACGGGCAGCAGAACTTTCTTCAGTGCGCACGTGCTTACTGCTAAAAACCTTGTCACTGAGTTAGTCGACGTCGTAAGAAGCTAACATAGCATAGGGTTAATGATTTGGAAATGATGTGGAAAACGCGGCAGGCTGTGCAACTCGCAGGTTGTATGATGGTGACACATTCGAACAAACCTTATTTGTGAGTAATCTTGACAGCAATCCGCGTATCATACTAACGCTTGAGATTGCTCGCTTGCGCAGATATTATAGTCTTGAACAATTGTTCAAGCACTGCAAGGGGAACAGATTTACTTGAAATTATATGCGAAGCACGAATGAGAAAGGTTGATATGTTATTTTAAAATCAGCACAACGTTATGAGGTGTAGGTACATGACTTCCATTTCATGATTATCATGTTTGGATGTCATTTACCTTCGTCATTTATTTACGTCACGTGATACCAAATTTAGCATATCTGGAGCTAGCGAAATGACCGCGAGCACGCTATCAGCGTGGTATGTTGTCGAGCTCTTACATTGTACGCGTGTCAGGATTATCATTTTTGCACCAGTCGTATACTTTCATTATCCATTGACGTCACTTAACACCGAATTTGGTATATGTGGAGCTAGCAAAACGGCCCCAATTACATTATGAAGGGCCCAATATACTAGAATTGACGCGCGCGCACGCTGGGCACGGCGATGCTACGTTAGCGAAACGCGAGCACTCTATAGTCTGACGCCAAGCACGACCGGTGCGACCAGTGTCTGTCGGCGCTGCCCGACGGCAACCGGTGCGAAATTCGACATGCTGCATAACGCGCCGATGCGTTATTCAGCGTCTCCTTCTTTTCGTGACGGAGGGACGCTGGACGCGCTGAAACGCGCATGCGTCAAAGCAACGCAATGCGGCGCGTGCCTGCGAGTATATGGCAGGACCGGCGCCTGGCGTCGCAATGCCGGCATGACGCGTCGAAATAAACGCCGGCGAGCACGCGCACCGCGTTGCGTCGAAATGTATTGGCGCCTTGACTGTGGCATGTAGTCATATTGTCACATGACACACATCTCATGATTATCATGTTTGCACCAATCACATACCTTCGTCATCCATTGACGTCACGTAATACCGAATTTGGCATGTGTAAAGCTAGCGAAGCGGCCGCGAGCGCATCATGAGTGTGGAATATAGTCATGTTGTTACGTGACACGCATGTCGTGATCATCATGTTTGAATGTGTCATTTATCCATGTCGTGCGTTTGCGTCGCTTAATGCCGAGTTTGGTACATGTAAAGCTACCGAAATGGCCGCGAGCGCATCTTGAGCGTAGCATGTTGTCATGTTGTTACATGACACGCTTCTCATGTTTATCATGTTTGCACCAGTATCATACCTTCGTCATCCATTCACATCCCGTAATACAAAATTTGTTCTAAGTGAAGATAGCGAAACGGCCGCGAGCGCTTCATTAGCGTGGCATGTAGCCATAATGTTACATGACACGCATCTCATGCTTATCATGTTTGCACCAGACCTTCATCATCTATTCACGTACCGTAATACAAAATTTGGTATATGTGACGCTAGTGAAACAGCCGCGAGCGCATCATGAGCTTGGCATGTAGTCATATTGTTACATGACACGCATGCCATGATTTTCACGTTAGGGCCTGTCGCTTGTGTTCACCATGCAATCATGTCATACAATACCAGTTTTGCAACGTTCCATGTGAACGAAACCACCTGCAGGACCATGCAGGGTAAATTGCAGGGACATTCATGACATCTATGTCATGATTCTCATGGTATGACTAGTCAAATATGTTCTTCATACAGTCATGTTATGCCATACCAAGTTTGGTATCGATACCATTATCGAAACGGCCAGGAGAGCTAAAGGTTGTAGGCGGACAGACAGACAGACAGACAGACAGACAGACAGACAGACAGACAGAAAGACAGATAGGCAGAGAGACAGTTAGGCAGATGATAGATAGATAGATAGATAGATAGATAGATAGATAGATTGATAGATAGATAGATAGATAGATAGATAGATAGATAGATAGATAGATAGATAGATAGATAGATAGATTCATAGATAGATAGATAGATATATAAATATATAGATAGATAGATAGATAGATAGATAGATAGATAGATAGATAGATAGATAGATAGATAGATAGATAGATAGATAGATAGATAGATAGATAGATAGATAGATAGATTGATAGATAGATTGATAGAGTGTGATAGATTGATAGATAGATTGATTGATAGATTGATAGATAGATTGATAGATAGATTGATTGATAGATTGATAGATAGATGGATAGATAGATTGATAGATAGATGGATAGATGGATAGATAGATTGATAGATAGATGGATAGATGGATAGATAGATAGATAGATAGATAGATAGATAGATAGATAGATAGATAGATAGATAGATAGATAGATAGATAGATAGATAGATAGATAGATAGATAGATAGATTGATAGATTGATAGATTGATAGATAGATAGATAGATAGATAGATAGATACGCTCAATGTCACCGAAGTTCGCTAAGAAATGCTTCGCATTTATTTAGTCAAAGAAGGAGTCTATGAAAATATTTTGAAACAAGATATTCCAAATTAAAAAAAAAACATTATGATGCGCAAAGCGAAAGAAAATAGGCACTGTACGACTCTTGAAGTTCAAGACAACAGTGCTGTCAACTCCGTATAGCGACCATGGAATTTTGTACTATCTCTGTTTACGAGATGTATAGTCAGCTATATATACATTATGCGAATATGTTAAAGAGAACACAAGCAGTGTCCTATTTTCATTTTTCTTTGATGTTTTTTTCTTTCTTTCTAATTACTCTTCGCTATTCTTTTTTACTCCTTTTACTTCTTTTCCACACCACGGTGCAGTCAGCTGGTCTAAACATTGGCCAATCTCCCCGTTCTTCCGTGTTATATTTAAGAATATAAAAAAATATCTTTACAGATTCTATCAGCGGTAGCCCAGTAAGTATATTGGACTCCGCCCTTAGACACTGCCTATTCTTTAGACTTCAGATATCGTACATATACTATCAACAGCAAAAATTAGCGGGGCATTATATCCACAACAAATACGAATTTCTGTTCTATCAGTGCTTAATGCTTGTGATCAAGCTGTGGATTGGACAGGCTGGAATGTCAAGTACGGCGTGGAACATTTATTTAAAATTACATTTCCAGACAAAGTGGGAATTCAGCTTTATCAAACATTTCACGCCCTGCCAACTTTTTTGCTTTTGATAGTACACAGCTTGCTATTATTCTTTCTTTGCCCATTATTTTCATCCTCTGTGCCTTTCTTGGACACCAATATCATGTTGACGGCAAAGCCGGCGCTAACGTAGCCTTCCTTTCTACAGTTAATTTTTTTTTTCATACGTAAACAGAAAACATACATTTCTTCTGTCTATTCCACTGTTTGAACAGGCGGCCGTCTAAGCGCATCAGTGGTCATGCCGATCCTGAGGGGGAATATATTAATCAAAACGTTTCCTCGCGAAACATTTCAGTGGGCTCATGCCATGAAGAAAAGTCGCCGTACGTAGCGGATCGCGCCAGACATGACATCCTTCTTCTTGGATATTCCTGTCTAAATGCAGAACTGCAATGAAAAGGAAGGTAAGGAAGCGATGCAAATTCACTGGACGCTGATGCAGAAAGGCTCAGAAGCAGCTACAATACCTGAAGGTAGGAAGGAACGAAGAAAACAAAAGGGAGCAGGCGGGGAAGTTAACCCGAAACGTTCACTTCTTGCTACCGTGCCCCGCCGCGGTGGTCTAGTGGCTAAGGTACTCGGCTGCTGACCCGCAGGGCGCGGGTTCGAATCGCGGCTGCGGCGGCTGCATTTCCGATGGAGGCGGAAATGTTGTAGGCCCGTGTGCTCAGATTTGGGTGCACGTTAAAGAACCCCAGGTGGTCTAAATTTCCGGGGCCCTCCACTACGGCGTCTCTCATAATCATATAGTGGTTTTGGGACGTTAAACCCCACATATCAATCAATCAATCAATCTTGCTACCGTATACGCTTAAGGAATCGTAAATGGGAATAGAAGTTGGAAGAAACGGACAGAGAAGAGGAAAAGAGAGAATAAAATGAGCAATAAGTAACTGAAGCGAATGTGTCAGTTGCACCATACGGTAATAACAGGTGTTCACGCAGGCCCGTAATACTTAACAAGTGCGAAAATGTGCTAAAGGGGCCCTGCAACATTCTTTCACCATACAGCCAGTAAATGCTGCCGATTGGTAGTCTATGCTCAAAAACACGCGAGGCACACATAGCGCAGCACGCGATCTGGAATTTACAAATGATTCTCGAAGTCGGTTAGATATCACTGCCTTTTCTTTCTATAAGTGAGGCCATATTCCTCAATCACCTCGCCATATACTCGAAAGTCCGCGGCCTTTGGCTGATTTGAGCATCGTATGCTGCACACTTACCGTGGCCGCCGCGGGGGCCGTCACGTGGCCGCGCGCTCACACTGAAAGTGGCGTGTTGGAAGTAAAACTGAAAATAATGGGCTCGAATCATGATGCACATAGTCTTATCTTCTTTTGCTTCCTTGCGTTGTGGCTGTTCATGTCGATTGTTCTGCATGCCACTTGAACAGCTTATACAGCTACGTACATCTCACTTCTTCAGATTCCTTGCCGAAAAAAGTTGGAGTCTCCCCACAGTTTACATGTTACAGCTCTACATGGTTATGTTAATTGGATTCATGTTGTACAACCTACATGCAATATCCAATACCTGCAAAACTGACCCGCGTCGGATCGAAGCAACCAAGCCCAGACTCTTAGAATATGCCATTCTTAACCACGATGCGCGTGAATGGCTGAATCAGTTGCCATTGCTCAGTACTACTTGATCACGGCACACATCAACGTTAAAAAGATGCGTATTTTCGCCTCAGCCAACATGCCAGCTTCCCACCACCTGGCGACCTTCGCTGCTGAAATTATGGCCCCCGAGATGGCGGGTGCTCAGCGGCTTTCTCTCCGGCCGTCTCAATCGCACGGAGAGAGTGTGTGTTCCCAGAGGTGGGCGTGGCCCGCTCTCTTCTCCGCACCGCGGCGCTCCTTCGTATGGTCGAAATGATCATGGATATGTGTGAAAGGCTTGATTTGATCATCTGCAACAGTACCGAGAAGTGTGAAGGGCAAATAACATGGGAGGTAGGAAGGCTGCAGTCGACGATAGATTATGCACTGATGTCACATAGGATGTATGATAAGCTCAGGGGAATGCACATAGATGAAGGTGGCTCGAGAAGTCTGGGTAGTGATCACAAACGTATCAAGCTAAGTTTTGGAAGAGCAGTGAAAGTGGGAAGGAGACAAGATGAGCAACTTCAGGAAAATTTTTATCCAGAAAGGCAAATTGAAATAGCCACTAAACAAATTGAGAAAGTAATCACGGAGGATAATAAGACATTGTGGACATACACGAATATAATTAGACTCTTTGAGCTAGAGCTTGCTAAGACGCGTGACAAGTCACCCCGGAAAAGAAGACACACACCCAAAAGTTGGTGAGATGAGGAAGTCAAGAGAGCCATAGCAAAACGTCAGGAAGCCTCTATAGGGAACGCAGACATGCTAAGCACCGGGGTGAACCGACAGATGAGGTTCAAAGAAAATGGGAAACATTTCTAAGCTGTAGAAGGGATGCATTCCTTCTGATCAATGAAAATATTAGAAGAAAGGGAGCTCAGTGGCTGGCAGAAGTACATAAAAAAGATAGAAAGGCAGCTGCGAAATTTTGGAACCATCTAAACTCCCTAAAAAAAATGAGACGAGCCTAGAGCAGAGTTTTATAACTACAGCCCAAGGTGCTAGGCTAGAAGGGGACGAAGCTATTGAATATATAAGAACAAGGGTGACAGAAAAATTCAACAAAGAAGTACTTTATGCACCACAATATACAAGGACGAGTCAAGTGGTCCAATGGCTCCATTTTCACAACGAGAGTGGGAAAGGGCTGAGAAAAGGGTTTCTAGTAGTTCATCAACAGGCCCAGATGACATTCCAATTATGCTGATAAAGACATTAGGTCCGAAGTCTAAGCAGGCTTTGAGAGAAGCAGTGAGCAAAATATTAATCGATGGTGAAGTCCCCGATGGATGGAAACAAAGGGGAACAAAGCTGACATAAACAACTACCGTCCTATAACAGTGACATCAGTGGTCTACAGGCTGGCGATGCACATTATAAAGGAAAGACTGCAGGCATGAATAGAGGATGAGGGGGTGCTGGGGAACTGCAGAATGGGTTTCGGAAACACAGGAGGTTGGAAGACAATCTGTTCTCACTGACGCAGTGCATCGAAATAGCAGAAAAGGAACACAGGCCCCTGTGGCTAGCATTTTTGGATTTCAAGGGAGCGTACTATAGCGTGGTTCAAGAGGAATTGTGGGGAATACTGGACACACTAGGCGTGGAACATGTAGTCACTAATCTTTTAAAGGGTATCTATAGAGGTAACAAGGTAGTTATAAAGGGGGAAAAACAGGTATCCAAGCCTGCAGAGGTAAAACAGGGGGCTTAGGCAGGGGTGTCCCCTGTCACCCTTATTATTCATGATGTACCTAAAAGGATTAGAGGCCAAATTAGAGGGAAGTGGACTGGGCTTCAACCTCTCTTTAGTCAAACAAGGAAAACTTATTGATCAGGCACTACCAGCATTAATATACGCTGATGATATAGTGCTAATGGCCAACAACAAGGAAGATTTGCAGAGATTGATGGACATCTGCGGTAATGAGGGAGATAGGTTAGATTTTAGATTCAGTAAGGAAAAATCAGCAGTCATGATTTTCAATGACAACGAAGGTAGTGAGCTTAGAATACAGGAGGTCACGCTAGAGATAACAGATAAATACAAATATCTGGGCGTATGGATAAGCAATGGGACCGAGTCCCTGAGGGAACACGAAATATACGTTACGACTAAAGGTAACAGGAATGCAGCAGTGATGAAAAATAGGGCACTGTGGATTACAATAGGTATGATGTTGTGAGAGGAATATGGAAAGGGGTTATAGTTCCTGGGCTGACGTTCGGCAATGCGGTCTTGTGCATGAGATCAGAAGTTCAAGCAAGATTAGAAATTAAGCAACGTTGAATAGGTATGCTTGCTTTAGGAGCTCACGGGAATACACCAAATCAGGGAGTACAAGGTGATATGGGATGCACATCATTTGAGGGCAGGGAAGCTAGCAGCAAGATAAAATTTGAGAAGCGATTGAGAGAAATAGGGGAGGAGCGTTGGGCTAGGAAGGTTTTCAGCTACTTGTACATGAAGAATGTCGATACAAAATGGAGGAAGCGAACCAGGAAATTGACTGGTAAATACTTAGAAAACAGCTGGTGGTCAAACCAAAAAGAACCATCGGTTAAGAAGAAAGTGAAGGAAACGGAGACTGACATGTGGAGAATGGGCATGATTAAGAAGTCCGCACTAGAGACCTATCGAACTTTTAAGCAGGAAATTGCCAAGGAAAGGGTCTATGATAATACTCGGGGTAGTTCTCTACTGTTTGAGGCCAGGACGGGAGTACTGCGAACCAAGACATATTGGGCCAAATACGAAGGGGTAGACACAGTAGGCAGTGCGTGTGGAGAGGAAGAAGAAACTGCCGAACACTTGATAATGTTCTGTAAAGGGCTTCACCCTATAGTTCAGGATGATGGCGCAGAGTTTTTCAAAGCACTGGGGTTTAGGGACCGGGAGGGCAAAATATACTTTAAGCGGGTAGACTTAAATAGAAGAAGGTTATCTGATTGGTGGCTAAAGTCAAGGCACGAGTGAAAATTAAACTCTTCACTGCAAAGTACGAATCCTCAAACTCACTTCTTAAAGAAAAAAAATAAATCTAGTTTTTTGTTCATTGAGTATTACGGCTTGGTGGCGCTAGCCACCGCCCGACCTAAAGGGTACAGCCATATCCATCCATCCATCCATCCATCCATCCAAAAGAATGCCGCACTAGCGAAGAAGGTTGCATGTGGCAAGAAAAAAAAATGTTTGGCGCTTTCGTATAACTTCGCACTCATTTGAGAATGTCCGGTCACGGTGTACGAAAGGCAAACTCAATGCTTGGGCGCATATATTTCCAAATGACCTTTCTCGCAGTAGATTTTCGTCGCCCATATTAGAGCACTTATATTTACGATGCCTCTGCAAGAGATCTGCATGTGCTAGAAACCTATTCTGAAATTTTCAGGCTTTACCGTATGGAGGGCACTGGTGAAGAAAAAGAAAATGACAGCCTGATGACCAAGCGCAGTCAGAGGAGTACCGCGTTCTATGCTCACGGGTTGCAGTAGATTATAGAAGGGTGGCTTTTTCTTTCTTTTCATAGAACTAGCACTGCTTTTCATTCTAACGCCAATTCGAGAATCCTCCCGTCGAGCCGAAGAAGCAGGATACCGGGTGGAGGGTGCAGGTGCTCTCCATGCGTTTTGAGTATGTCTAGACTGAACGTCACCGGTTCAGCGATGACCACAGGCTGGTTACTGGAATGTTTTGGTCACTTGTGGTCGTTTTCCGATGTTCAGTGGATACGTTGAGCAACGTAAGAACCAACATCAAAATGTTTTGCTTGTTCAAGAAGTATGCAACATGCGTTATGAGTTCGATGCACCTTGTATGAAACACTGTGGTGTTACGTAGCAGGGAAAATTTGCTCTTTTTCCTTTCTTCAGTAGCCTGTATACCTCGGCGAATATTTAGTTTTCGTGACCTTTTGATTTGGATGCAGTTGAGAGTATACAGTAAATAACCATGGCACTGATATTGCCGTTATGCTACCAAAACAATCAAAATTCAAATGACGAAAAAGGAGACGGTGACAGCTCTGGCACTTTCACTGTGAAAGACATGGCATGTGAATAAACGTCGGCTAATCGAAGCCTTTATTTCGGCATAATTACTTCTCACGCACCTAATTTCAGTGACATGACCAGGGCACTCTGTTAGCTAGTGAGTAACTGTGATTCGGTTGACTGCCTCATAAATATTCGTACGCGATATAATGTAGGAGTGAATATAGCAGAGCAATACGATTCAACGACGTTTATTAGCCCTCGTTTGCCCCGTAGAAGTCTCCAGAAAGGATTACGCTAGAATGTCTCCATATTTCTCAAATCGATGTATTTACCACCGAGACAAAACAGATTGTAATGAAAAAAAAAGTAATACTACCACAGACGAATTGATACCTCTTTACAATTACCTATACATATCTTGGGTGACGTATTACGTAATCGGGCCCCCGCGAAAGAGTTCGTGCGCCACTGCTAGCAGAACTTTGCCGCTGGTTCTAGCACACAGTTGATAAAAGTCTTCGATATGTTTATATAGCTTCAGAAAAGCGAGATGTGCAGTAAACTACTCTAGTGATAGCAGCATATAGTAGTAGGACAATGCGCGCAGCCCATCGAACGAAGGAAATGATCAAGAGCCTATTCGAAAGCATACCCCGTGACACAATGTATACGGAATACTAGACGCGCCTACACACTTCCACGGCAAAGCTGATTTCTTACCATTTCTTTATTTCGTGCTCTCACCAGCAGAAGTGTCTCGTAATTAAAGTGCCGTGCCAGGACACTATGCTCGACATCCAACGCTATACGTCCAGATGTTCTTCTTCACAGCCTGAAAACGTGATTCTTGTGATCACCATGTGAAAACTCATTATGGTTATATCATTGCGTCAATGTATGAATTAATCCTGGTTTACATTTGCGTATGCCTCTGTGGCTGTGGTCCTGCATACGACCCTCGGCTGCGCGAACGTTTGACGGAAACATTCGAATACAAGAATCTAAGTTCCCGCCAATCTTTCGTGGTTACGATCAGTGTAACCAGACGTATTTGTGAGCGTGGTTCGCAATGGCCTTCGAGATTATCAGATGAGCGTGGGATCCGGTATAAAGTACATGTGCCCAAACCAGCCAACATTAGAGTTACTTAGTTACATTAGGTAGCATATACAGTAACTCTAGCCGACATCAGCGGCAATTGGTGTACATTCATTGCAGTGCATAGTGTGCATGCACACAGTCAAAGACAACTTAAAGAGGCCCTGCAACACTCTTTCAAGTAGTCATGGAATGAATTCGCTAAATAAGCTTATTGTTTCATGAATTCAACGCCGCGAAAACTTTTAGAATCGATTTGTTGCACGCTGCAACTGCATTCTCTCTCCTCTCATCCCAACGAAAGCACTGCAAGCTAAGAAGGGATGAATGGCATGGAGAAAAAGAAAAAAACAAAATACGTCACGCATGCTTCTTGAGCACCTTTTTCTCTATTTTGTCTTCGAATAGGCGGCTTTTCAGTGCAATCGCGCACGCACGCGTGGACAAGTCGCGACCTCCCGCGGCTGCCCCAGTAACAAACGAGCACGCCATGCTCAAATCAGCCAATGGCTGGTACAATGGCTGTGACGAGCGATTTTTAAGCTTGTAGCGTCCTTTTCAGAGAAAAGAGAAAGCAAATTTTAGCTAACTTTGACAATTTATTGTGAATTCCAGGCCGCATGCTGCGCAATATTTGGCTCGCGTGTTCCCGCGGGAGCCTCGACTACCTATTGGCAGCGTTTTCTGACCGTGCTCAGAAAGTGTTGCAGGGCCCCTGCAAAAAGGCTGAAGACGCCTAGCTTAGATGACTGAAGCACGGCAGCCGGTCACCTCCGCAACTAAAGAAACAGTGCTGCTCATCCCTTACAACATATGGCAGTGCACACTAGCTAGGTTACACAAAGAATACGCACACAAAGGGACCACACAAGCACTGCCTTTGAGTGCGTGTTCTTTGTGTAATGAGGTGTGCGCTGCCATATGCTGTAATGTCTTACAATCTAGCCCGCCAATAAGTTTTAACCGCTCATGCACTCGGCAATGTTTCCTCCCAAGGTGGGGCTACCGGCCATACGGCTCATGATACCAGTGCATAGTGCACGCCCATTGGTGTAGGCTTGTGTGCATCGGCCTTTGGGCAGGAAACACTACTGACTTCTAAAGTCGTGTCCAACTATAGTGCGAATGGGCGTCTCCGCGATTTGTTGACCGAGTTAAAATCACCAGTGCGGTCCTTTCAGTTTAATGACAACCGGTGAACGCAGCATCTCGGACTTTGCCTATAATCAGGCCTATTCCCGGTATTATTTTGTATATTTCCCTCAGTCTGTGCCGGTGCTATAGATGCTCGTGTTAAAATCTGATCTGAAAATTTGAAATATACCTATCATTATCGAATAATGGATTTACCTAAACAATTCACATGTCAATTGCATTAGTTCTTTGTATTTTAACTTCTGTGATTCCTTCGCTTTCTTTCGAAATGTAATCTCCATTTTTATGCTCATTTGAAATAAATCGAATGAATCTAATGACATGTTTATGCTTGCTTTGCCAATCAAATGGTAAGTAGCTCGCCGTTATACAGCCACATTACGTTCCATCCCTGGTGTTATTCCTTACTATTTAAGCTGTATAATCAACTGCAGAAACGTCTTATTTATTGCACAAAATTCTGAGACATATAAACCCCCAGAAAAATGCTGGACAGTTTGCATGAGCACTCATAAGAATTTTATTGTACTGTCTGCTAATCATTTGCAGGACTCGCAAGTGAGAAGTTTTTCAGGACGTCAAGGTCCTCTTTTCTTTTAATCCAATTGCAGAAGGCGCAGCGGACAAGAACTGCAATATGTAATGTTCTTGGACTGTTAACTTTCTATGAGCAACATTGTTACCTGTCGGGCCCACTATTATTACACATGGGCCAATTTTGTGTCATGTGAAGACATCTAAACTTATTGGTACCAAGTATACAATTTGAGTCCAGCTCAAATATTCGCGAACGTTTCCCACTTTTCATACTCCCCGTGTACCATGCATTTGTTTGTGAGACACAGGCTTGGAATTAGCAAACAAAATCCAATCAATCGGCTGTAATCAATTGCATCTTCAGCAGTTGCACAGTTGCATAGATTGACCTGATCCTTTTTATTTCAGTAACGAAGTTAATGTAACCAGTTACATTATTGTTGAACAAAGCTGTAAATGTCAGTGCAGCCTTTGCGTTCTTGAATAATCCCGTAGCAATGCAACATAACGCCCAAGGTCATTCGGTGCACCAGTCTCATGGATATGAATGTTCTGACAGGCAAATCCAAATCAGAGCAGAACCCGTCCCTTTCCGACCCCCCGTAGAACAACAGTTTTTAACATTGTTTTCTAGCTAAGAGGCCACTGAAAAGCCTACAAAAATATAAACGAGACATAAGGGCAATGGTTTTCACAACAGTCTAGTAAAATGAATTGGAATTCTTTTGTTACACACATGGTTACGCACATTCTGCTATCTTCCTTGACAGTGTTGCTTTTGGCCATGTCAGAAGGTTAATAATCTCATGATGATAAACCCAAATAGTTCAATTTGAGCCAAGAAAATTTTTCTCGTGGTTAGCCGTTGCACATAGCATTTAGCACCACCAAGGGGAAAAAACCTAAGAGGGAGCGCATGTAGCGCCCTCAAGTCGACCTCATCAGACGCCGCTTTTTCCTCATGCTTCATGCTCTTGTTAGATTCCCAGCATGCCCCAGTTTGATATTTAACGGCTGTGCTTCAATATTGTCATCTGACGCTGCGTTTCTTTTTCTTTTTTCTCTTCATGTTTAGCACGACGTGCGCCAAATGCGTCCTGGTGTCCACTGTACTGGACATACATTCATTGTCCTATTGCCAGAAAGCTTCTGATTGCAAAATCTGCCTTACTGTAAGAATGTTTCAAGAAGACATGAGACAGCTCACACGATTCAAATCATTTGAATTGCTTCAACATAACTCAAAACATTTTTGCATACTTGACCACATTGTGCACCCGTGTTTCCACGTGGATGCCGCCATTCCGTGGATGCCGCCATTCCGTGGATGCACCCTGATAAAAGCATGGGACTGAAGGAGGAAAGACATTGAAAAGCACATTGCCCAACCCTTACAGAAGCTGCCAAAGTGGTTTTAGTTCCACTTGTAGCTATGCTTGCTTTTCTGAGCCGTTTTTTTTTTTACGTCCAGTACACTGGTCGCGGGGTTGAAGAGGGATATATCGATCGATAGTGACAACAAAACTTGACGCCAAGAAATCAACTGCAGATAATTTCGCTAGTCTTTCACTGGTCCAAATAGAAGCGCCTTCTCAGAGAGCCAATACTTTACAAAATACAAAGACGCAAGCATGAAACTATGTATAGAGCAACTACGATCTTGTGCTCAATGTGTTTATAAGTTAAAACATTGTATTGTCTTCTAGCCTGCTCAATAAATGTTTTCAGCATGGCTATTAATGCCTTTATACGACCAATAAAAAGAAATGAAGACCAGTGAAAATGAAGTTTGAAGGCTTTCAGAGGGTACACTGAAGGAGCCAAGTCAGCTTCCTTTAATTGATATATTTGTACAAGGATAATAAAACTTGGGAGAAAAGTAATAGCAATTAGCTTCATTTTAGTGATTGCTCATCTGTTTTCTCAGGACAGTAACCCATTGCATTAACTACTGCATGAAGCCTAGCTTCTGCAGTTTTGAAAATCATGTGCCAATAACTTTTTATGATAAAGAAGAATGGACATCAAAGTACCTCATTCCTAAATTAAAGGTACATTTATTGAATCCACAGCTTTTAGGCCGCCATAAATGTGCACAGGCCACAGGGCAGGCACACTAACAAAGCTCTTTCCATAGACATACATCACTGCACAAAAATGAAACTGCTGCAGAAACACTCTTGCTCTTTTTCCCTAGCCATATACAAACTACGTAGACAGCATTCAAAAGGAATATGAACCCTTTCATGAGTAACTTGGCTTAATAATAAATATAAATCAAGTACAGGTGAACACAATGACTGCACACCGAGAACATTCCCACAATGCCACTGAAACAACAAACAAAATGTGTAACAAGGAATGGCACAACTGTTGCCTTCATTGATGACTTCATGCTGTAACACTATTTTGAAAACCTTTTAATGTATTAAAAGTTGCAGGCAAATGCAATGACACATGCTATGTTTCCAGTGCAGAACTTGCAGTAACCTGGCGAATGCCAATTATCTCTTCATAGCTGAACTAGCAGCTGAGGATAAATAACAGCACTGCCATGATATAGACAGACACAGCGTGCACAGCACACTTTTTGCATGTTTACTCACATGACAACTTTTCCTTAATGTAGGCACTTGCAAGTTATGTGCACATGAAAATGAAGCATATCTGTCATGCAAAGATCCAATGCCCATTTGAAAAATAAAGCAGCAAAGACAGAAATTAACATAAAGCTAATTGAAATGAAACAATAACCACCAACTCCCTTGACACGAAAACTATGTTTCCGAAAGGCACATAACATTTATCGGAAACTAGACAAGTGTCCTTTTCTACGTCGTCCAGAAAGAAGCACACACTCATCCACGTTAGGACAATCAGCGAGCGTACAAAAGGAAAAAATATCCCAGTGGGAATGAGTACAGCAAGTATTAGACATGTACAAACGATGTGTCACACAGCAGCACAAGCAGCAGGACTGTGCTTTCACAAATGGCACTAAGAAGTGTGGAGTGTGTGGAAGCATGTTAGTGGTACAGGAGGAGAAGCTTCATAAAAACACACAAGTTGCACAAGCGTTGTTGGTGTAGGCTGCTTCTCTGTACACCTGCAAAAACGTACATGGGCGTTAAAATAAAAGCAGCAGCCTGGTGGATATCATGTCAGTGTTCCGTCAGAGTGTCCCAGCTTATTCGACAGGCGAGCACGCAGCAGAGATGAGGGGCACACAAGACGAAATGCTTCAACTCTTTATGTGTTTTGCTTGTCAAATTAGTGAGTTTCATTTAGAGAATGCCCTAGTAGTTGCTGGGAGTGGAATTTCTAGTTTCACTAGTGTAGGAATTTGAGATACAGGCCTGAGTAACTTACCACATTTTTACTCGGGCACTTTGAGTTGCTTGTGTGTTTATTTGGTGTGTGGTCCACTTTCTCGACCAAATGCAAGCTTCTTCATGTGCACTATGTGTAATGTAAAAAATACAGTGCACGAGTTTCAAGCATGCTTCTATATTACCACACTTTGGTGGCTTCATTGTTTTCTCCAAAAAGTAGAAACTGAGTTTCATTGCTTCATTGCCTTTAAAGGCCGGATCAATTATGACCAGACAAAATGTAAGCCGAGAAAATTAAAATGTATGCCAATTATTAAGCGTTGCAACTCGCAACACTCACAATTTTCGCAAGCCATTGCATCTGCTTACTGGTATCACAGGCACACACTCAACCGTTTTCTGTAGGCTCTAAAAGGTGTTGACATTTTATCTATTTGCTTAACTTTCACAGGAGCTGATTGCACTTGTGAAACCATGGTTTCATTTCAAGGATGCAGATAAACACAACACAAAAATAGGGTATACACAGCGTACAGCAAATTATGCACATGTTGTTTCTGTGGCATCTTAAAGTGCAACGAAACGAAATGTCGGAGCCGCTAAAATATGCCGAGGCTTGCAGAATAACTCCCAGGTGTACATACTGTACAAAGACTTCACTAGAATAGGTTGAATATTACAGGATAACGCCGAATATAGGTACTGTACAGTGGAGGCTAAGCATCCTAGCTTGGCTTTCAGTGCACACAGCAGTCAATAAAGCCAGTTTGTCTGCAACCTAATTCCAGACAATGCCAGGAACGAGCATATAAATAACAAGTCTAGCAGTATACTGTGAGTAGTGTGCCACTACAAGAAATGTGACACCAGAAGCGACAATACATTATACACGGAGATTACACAGTCGTAAGTTGTGCTTTGGAATCACGTTAACATCATGGAATAAAGTGCAGTAAAGTGCAGCGTTATACAGGCCAGTGTTCTAAAACAGGGATTAGCTTGAACTTAAAATGAAGAAATCATTACGCTGCTGGTTTCGTTCATTTCCAAGAACTTGAATGTCTGTGGGGTTCAAACACTCTAAAATTCTTTCAAGTACAGGCTCTATTTCGTTTAAAAATGAAAAACAGTGCTTCACGAACATGCAAAGATGACTTGCATACTTAAGCCAAGTCTAAGCAAGCATTCCTTAGTGATACTGCTACACAACAGTTCTCAAACCTTGGGCGTATGTAATGAAAAATGTTGCAAGGGCCGTAAACAAAGACATTTAACGAGTTGATAGAGAGGATAGGAGCATACATCTATTGAACTAAGTGAAAATGAAAAAGACAAATGCCACTTTTCAGAGGTAAGTAGCCTACTTTCTTCGTCAATAAGCGATACCATACAGGAGAGTATTCAATGAACTTGCTATAAGACAAGACCTGCTAAGAGCTGAAGCGCTAGACAATTCAAGAACACTCCTCAGCTTTTAAAATCTTTCACACATTCTTCATCTTTGCTTCATAAAGAGTCTACTGTAATGCATAAACAGTGCAATCAATACAATGTGCCTGCATTTCAAGTATAATTAACATAATGAGATGGTAAGAAAGTGTTTTTCAAATACATATATGAGTAGCTCTGGCAGCAAAAAAATGAGCCTGAACAAAACACAAATGAAATCAAATAATCGCAACAAAACCTACTTTTAGGCACACTTTTGACAGTATGCAATAGTATAGCTTAATGGGTCCCCGAAACACTTTTTTGTAAAACTACTAGATTTTAGAAAAATGCTTCAAATGAGTGACATGGCTGTTAAGCTGCCAAGAATCCAATGATGCCAAGTTATCCTGAATTACTCAGTCTCCAAGATACGTCAGAGGGAGCATACCCGTCTATCAAGTATATTCGTGTCATTCCATTTTAGAGTGATAGGGTACCTTTGCTGTATGTCAAGGCAGACCTGCATGCATGAGCAGTAAAAATCCAGTGCCGTACGAGCAAGAACAAACACGTTGCTAACTCTCAGCTAATCTGTCTCACATCGCTCTTCTGTCTTTGTCCACAAGCTGTTACTGCTCACGTAGATCCCTGATGAGTTGAAATGGCAACATTGAACTTCCTGCTCATGCCCCAACAGTAGCGAGTTGGCATGTATTTCAGGTTTTAGCCCTTTAAGCATTTCACACAACAGAAAATGCCTCAATGTGACTGACGCTTAGGACTGCCAGCAACAAATGGATACGTCACAACGGCAAATCTATGTACAATGCGAGGTGGAAAGATGCCTTTAGGAAAACAGGCCCAGCAATGCACATTTGCTTGCATGCCAAGAGTGGTCCTCATTATGGGCACAAAGTTAGTATGGCACAATCTCCTCTATAAAATTAGAAAAGCCATACGTAAAGTCTGTCTCTAAGAACCTGACCAGGTCATGTAAAGTGTTACTTCTCAATACACTCCTATGAGTGCATCTTCACACAAACATTGCACAAAGTACACAGAACAGTAACTAAACATGTAATGCGCTATCTTACACTCTACCTTGGAATTTACAGAGTGCAATTTACAATGAAATGGTCCTAAAGAAAAAAAAATATCAAAAAGAGAGTTGCGTTATGCAGCTGGAAACTTCCAACACAAAATGAGTAGACTGCTATTTATCCAAAACTAATGACTAATGCCTGGCAATATTGTAGAGCAGCATTATCATATAAAAAACATGGCACCAAGGAGCAAAGATGCTAACATAATATTCTTCCTATTAAAGTGCTGTTCGCTCACAGTTATCATGACAGCAAACAATGAAAACCCACCTGAAATTACACAATATTATAGACAGTGAAACTAAAAACAGTGAACGCATACCTCGGTGTACTCAGGACATCAGGAAAGTACCAGCTCTCTGTGCGCAAAGTTTTTGAGTTTTGTTAGTTTCAGCAACTGCCTTCTGTGACATGGGTCAAAAAAAGAAGGAAAGAAGGATGAAAGAGAGCTTGCTCCATAAAAAAACAATAGATAATAGAAAACTCAATGTAGGCATGCCCCTTGGCACCCCTGAGAGCTGAAGGTGCGTCTCTCTTCCTTTCTATGGGATTGTCTTTGCCGGATGAGAGAGGGACACTGACGAGCCGTCACGAGATGCACTCATGTTTTTGGCTCCCCTACAAATAGAAAAAATATAGCAGAGTCAGGTCCAAGTTTGCAAAAAAAAGTTTGCTGCAAAGGCGAAGCAATGAACGCGATAGCAACAAATCGGAAGGTCACGCACAGAATGGCAAGCAGATCAAAATGTTCCCCGTGTTCCTCATGCACAAATGACGCACGAAACGTACTCACAGGTACAGATGACGCGAATAAGCGTCTCAGTTGTTACTTCGCTGTGTCTGAAAAGCGCGCCCTTTTCGCAAACAGAGACTGTGCAACGATTAGAGTGTCCTTTGTATGTGGCCTTCAACCAGCATCATTAAAGTACACCTAAATGTCTTAGCAACAAGTAAAATGATAGAGCTAGTACCAGATATTAAATTGAACCTGCGCCACATGTATACATTTTGCTCCACATAAACCCAATCATAGATGCACCCGTTCGTCAATGTGAGTCGTGATGTTGAGCCCTTTCCTTTGATTATTGTTTCGACCGCCCAGCTTACTTTCAGAGTCGGCACGCATGCAGGAATGTGGTGGCACCTTGCAGCGGTCACTATGCAGCTCACGATGCTCCAATTAGCAAACGGTCGTGGACATTGGTTATATGGCACGGTCATTTGGGTATATGGCATCATTTGTAGAGAAAAGAGGAAGTGATTTACAGCTGGCTTCGAGAATCGCAGTCAACGACGAATTTTTCGTACTCCAAAAATTCAAACTTGTGGCATAGTTCGAACTTTACAAATGCACCACCAAGGTTTCAATTGCATTCATGCATTTTCGCAACTGATTTATCAGACAAATTTAAGTTCCATAGTTCGATTTTCCGGACTAAATTGTTTGTTTTGAGCTATGCCACTCGATCTTGAAAGCCGCCATGTTGGATTTTTGTTGGCTTGGTACAGTGTGGCTTGCAGTGGCTAGTTGTGTGGCTTCCAAGATAGGGCGCCAAAAGTTTTCCAGTTTCGGAGGCCATGTCTGATCTTCTTTGGCTAGAAAAATTGCAAAACTGTTCTTTTTCAGTCAACCTTATCATCATCATTATTATGTCGGTAAGTTGTATTTATTTTTTGGGTGTTTGTTTTTGTGGTCCTCATTGCGCATGTGGACATGTTAGTCGTGTGCCAAGTGTGTCTGAGCCATTGCGCACATCACATGCTCTCTGCTGTTGCATATCATGCTCGCTGCTGTTCGCAATCACTCGGTAGCACTTCGTAATCACGGTGCTTGGCTAGTGTTCTGGAACACGTACGTTCAATCGCCGCCGCGACGGTATAGTGTTTTCATGGTCCCAAAGTGCTGTAGGCTCACGTACTATGCGGCGTCGGTCCAAGTAAAAGAAGCCTAGACCATGTTGTCGAATTCCAGCAAGCAGGCAACATGTTGCATGCATCTTTTTGCGACCGGCATCAAGTTTAATTGTTAGCTTGGTTCCATGGAGCTTGGTTCCATTGTTAGCTCGGCCCACAAAGGTCGGTGGCACCGATTACCAACGTGCTTGCCAACGACGTTACCGTAGCCCAAAAAGAACCAAACTGGCTCGTCTCCAAGAAAAGCATGATGCATGGCATTATTGGGAATTCATTTTAGGTTTTTATAATCCAAATAAAGTTCACTTTCATGGCTGGACCATTTTTTCACACTGTTCGATTTTTCCAACTATTTCACAGTCCCCGCCAGGTCCGGAAAATCGGTCTGCGACGGTGATTATGAATTCCAGCTTGCATACTGTGGTATAATATCTTGCTCGCATGTTCACAGCAGCCTTGACTACTGATTGGCAGCATTTTCTGACCACTATAAAAAAAAATGCCAGGCCTGCCAGAAGGCACAGCACAGTCACAGCGAAACCTACAATAAAAACATAGGAGAAGCATTTGCCACGCAGTGGGAGTAGTCAGGCACATAATGATGCAATTCTAAGCAAGAGGTCAATGAATGAATAACTATTCAGAAATATTCTCACCATGAACAAGCCACCAAATCTGAGCCCTCAGCAATGCATAGAATTGTAATATCTCAATTTTTTTTTTTTTTTGCCTAGTGTAAGAACTTAAGAAATTTCATTTGGCTGTGTCACTACCACAGTCGCTTACAAATTTTTCGGACTCCTAAAATTCGGACTCCATGAAGGAGCCCTAATGGCGAAAATAAGAACGAAATAGACTTTATAATGACCGCACACCCAGGAATCGTGCAGGATGTGGAAGTGGTTGGCAAGGTACGATGCAGTGACCATAGAATGGTACGGTCTCGAATTCGCCTACACTTGAAGAAGGAACGACAGAAACTGATACGCAAGAAGCCAATCAATGAGCTAGCACTGAGAGGGAAAGTACAGGAATTCAGAGTGTCGCTGCAGAACAGGTACTCGGCTCTTAGTGAGGAAACCAACCTTAGCGTAGATACAATGAATGATAATCTGACGAGTATCATTACGGAGTGTGCAGTGGAAGTTGGAGGCAAGGTAGTTAGACAGGACACTCGCAAGCTTTCCCAGGAAACGAAGAACCTAATTAAGAAGCGTCAAACCATGAAAGTGTCAAGTACAACAGACGAAATAGAACTGGCAGAGCTTTCGAAGTTGATTAATAGACGTAAAGTATGCGATGTAAGAAGGTATAACATGGAGAGAATTGAACACGCTCTGAAAAACGGAGGAAGCTTCAAAGCTGTGAAGAGGAAACTTGGGATAGGCAAAAGTAGGATGTATGCACTAAGGGACAAAGAAGGCAAAATAACTAACAATATGGATAGGATAGTTAAAATAGCGGAGGAGTTTTACAGAGATCTGTACAGTAGCCGAGACAACCACGACCTTAATACTATAAGAACTAGCAGTAACCCAGACGACACCCCACCAGTAATGATAGAACAAGTCAGAAAAGCTTTGGAGAGCATGCAAAGAGGCAAAGCTGCTGGTGAGGATGAGGTAACATCATATCTGCTGAAAGATGGAGGACAGATTGTGTTAGAAAAACTAGCCACCCTGTTTACGAGGTGTCTCCTGATGGAAAGAGTACCAGAGTCTTGGAAGAACGCTAACATCATCTTAATACATAAGAAAAGAGATGACAAGGACTTGAAGAATTACAGGCCGATCAGCTTGCTCTCTGTAGTGTACAAGCTATTTACAAAGGTAATTGCTAACAGAGTAAAGAAAACATTAGAATTCAATCAACCAAAGGAACAAGCAGGATTTCGAACAGGCTACTCAACAATTGACCACATTCATACTATCAATCAGGTAATAGAGAAATGCTCAGAGTATAACCAACCACTATACATAGCCTTCATAGATTACGAGAAGGCATTGATTCAGTAGAAATATCAGCCGTCATGCAGACACTGCGGAATCAGGGCGTAGATGAAGTATATATAAACATTCTGGAAGAAATCTACAGGGGATCAACTGCTACCATAGTGCTTCATAAAGAAAGCAACAGAATACCAATCAAGAAGGGTGTAAGGCAGGGGGACACAATCTCCCCAATGCTATTTACCGCGTGCTTACAGGAGGTTTTCAGAAGCCTAGAATGGGAACAGTTAGGGATAAGAGTTAATGGAGAATACCTTAGTAACCTGCGCTTCGCCAATGACATTGCATTGCTGAGTAACTCAGGGGACAAATTGAAACTCATGATTACGGAGTTACACAGGGAGAGCAGAAAGGTGGGTCTTAAAATTAATCTGCAGAAAACGAAAGTAATGTACAACAACCTCGGAAAGGAACAGCGCTTCGAGATAGGTAATAGTGCACTTGAAGTTGTAAAAGACTATGTCTACTTAGGGCAGGTAATAACCGCAGAGCCTAACCACGAGATTGAAGTAACTAGAAGAATAAGAATGGGGTGGAGCACATTCGGCAAGCACTCTCAAGTTATGACAGGTAGATTGCCATTATCCCTTAAGAGGAAGGTATATAACAGCTGTATCTTGCCGGTACTTAGCTACGGAGCAGAAACCTGGAGACTCACAAAGAGGGTTCAGCTTAAATTGAGGACGACGCAGCGAGCAATGGAAAGAAAAATGGTAGGTGTAACCTTGAGAGACAAGAAGAGAGCGGAGTGAATTAGGGGACAAACGGGGGTTAAGGATATCATAGTTGAAATAAAGAAGAGGAAATGGACATGGGCCGGGCATGTAGCGTGTAGACAGGATAACCGCTGGTCATTAAGAGTAATTAACTGGATTCCCAGAGAAGGAAAGCGGGTTAGGGGGAGACAGAAGGTTAGGTGGGCAGATGAAATTAAGAAGTTTGCGGGTATAAATTGGCAGCAGCAAGCACAGGACCGGGTTAACTGGCAGAACATGGGAGAGGCCTTTGTCCTGCAGTGGACGTAGCCAGGCTGATGATGATGATGATGATGAAAATTCGGACTTGGATACACTCAAACCTCATTATAACGTAACAGGATATAATGAAATAATGGATATAACGAAGTGAATGAAATTCCCCTTGAAATCTCCGTTGAGAACAATGCATTTTAAACCTCATTGTAACGAAGTAAAATTGACTGGTAAATGGATATAACGAAGTAAATTAGTCAATCAAATAGTCTATAAAAACTTACCATAATGTGTTATGTATATAGTTTTCTGCAGAGTTTGAAGCTCGTTGGGCGCAGCTCTTTCAAAATCCTCGCGCCGACCTTACAGCCACGCCATGCGCGGTCGAGAGAGCCCTCCTCCTCACACAGCCAGTGGAGAAGATTGAGGAAGTGCTCAGCGTGTGACATGACTAAGAAGTGGCGCCGTGGCGCAAAGCGATTTCCCTCTCACTTATAAGAACACACGATGGGTAAGCTTCAGAAGACTTACATTTATTCACAAATCAGAGGACATCCGTCATTAGTTGAAGTAAGCGGTGATGCGCGTCTGCACGCGTTTGCCTTGCAGCGAGTCAATCAATTTCGCATGTAGTTTGCGAAGCATAGTAGCGCGCGGCTAAGTCCACTACGAACACTCTCTAAAGAGGATGACAACGACTGCGTCTCCACTGCTACCCTCTTCACAGAGAAAGGAGAACTCTCCGCGACAGCTTTCTTCTTTTGCTCTCTCTCTCTCTGCGCGTGGCCTTTAAAGGAGAAGGGTCTCTACGTGCAGAGATAGAAAAGAGAGAAGCGTGGCACAGGTGCGTCGCAGATCGCATTTGAGAAAGAGCAAACAATCTGCCACAGTCTTTTTTTTGCTTTTATTTTTTTCCTTCTTTGCGTGCAGCATTGAGAAATGCCGCCCCGGGTTTGGGCAAGGTGCTGAGAGCATTTTCGGAGCACGAAATGTGCGAATTAACTGTCGCAGGTGCTTGCGCGTTCGAATTACAGGGTCTTTTCACCGATTCGAATACACATAGCTTTTATGGGACCACTGCGTGAGTTCGAATTAACCGGAAGTTCAAATTAAGCGTGTTCAAATTAATGAGACTCAACTGTGTTCCATTGCATGCGTGGTCGTGTAGCGGTACATCAGGCCGCTAGGCGGTTTCCTTCTTTGCATGCTTATGGGTGTGCGACCATATGAGTATACACTGCCACAAACTGTTATAACCAATAAAGCAAAATAATTGTGGCTCCCCTTCAACTTTGTTATAACGAGGTTTGAGTGTATTTCGGACTCCACATATGCACCGTCAAAGTTCCCATTGCAGTAATGTATTTTCGTGATCGATTCTTCGGACAAATTTATGTTCTAAAGTTCGATTTTACAGGCTAAATCATTTGTTTTAAGCTATGCTGCTCAATTTTGAAAGCTGCCATGTTGAAATTCTTGTTGGCTTGGTCGAGTTCGGCTTGAAACGACCAGTTGTGTGGCCTCCAACATTGAAAGCCCGCACATCCTTATAGTTTTCAAGGCCATGTCTGACTTTTCATGATTAGCAAAACGGTAAAACTTTTCTCTTTCGGTCAGTGTAACTGTCATAATTACTATGCTAATAGGTTGCTTTTTTTTCCTGGGCATTTGTTTTTCTGGTCGTCATTGTGCACATGGTCGTATTAGTGGTGTGTCAAGAGTGAGCCATCTTGCGTGTCACATGCTCGCTGCTGTTCACGATTGCTGTCACGGTGCTCAGCGAATGACCTGATACAGGCGGGTTCGCTTGCGGCCACGACGGTAGCGTTTTGATGGTGGCAAAATGCTGGAGGCTCACGTACCATGTGGTGTCGGTGCAGGTAAAAGAAGCCTTGACCGTGTTGTTAAATCCCACTAACCAGGTGAGATGTTGCACAAATCCTTTTTGCGACCAGCATCAAGGTTTGTTTGCTTGGTTCCATAAAGCCACCAACTTTGCCGCCCGCAAAACTCAGTGGCAGCAATTGCCAACGCACTTGCAAACGATTTTACCGTAGCCAAAATAAATCCCAATTTGTTCGTCTCCAAGAACAGCATGCAGCTTAGCGTTATTGGGGATCTTTGTTAGGCCTTTTTAATCCAAATAAACTTTATTTTCACGGCATAACCATTTTTTAGACTGTTCAATATTTGAGACTGTTTGGCGGTCCCCACCAGGTCCGGAAAATCGTTTGAAGACTGTACAAGCCAAAAAATCTATGCTAAGAAGCTGCACTAAATATGCATTTGTGACAGGTGTCTTCTATTACCTAAAGCAGAGTGTTCACCCTCAGTGGCTGCAGAGTGGTTGAATGATGTCGTGTTGCTAAGAATGTGGGTTCAAACACGATTACTGGCCATGATGGCTGCATTTATTGGGGGTGAATTGAAAAAAAAAAAAAAAGCATGCTTGCTAATGTTTGGTCGCATGTTAAAGAACATCAGGTGATAAAAATTAATTTACAGCCATTCACCACAGTGTGCCTCATCATAATATTGTGGCTTTTACTATGCAGAAGCCGAAAATTCAACTTTAAAATGGCAGTCTCACTAGACTGGTATTTTCTCAAGTTAACATCACCTAAGATATGCACTGCAATGAACTGCTGTGGCAGCAGACATTCACTCGTGCAACAAGATGGCTGACCCTTTAGTAAAAGCTTGCGAAACTACAAAGTGTGGAAAAGATGCAGACAGAAAGTCTTTACACCCAGTTCTTGTAAACTTCATAGTTCAGTGGTTCTGTCCACCTCTACGTACCAGGAGAGACCACGTAATTTGAGCTATACTGGCAAACATTGCTGGTAATCTTCAATTTTTCATATAACATAAAGAGTTAACAAAGGTTTCAAGCATAAAGTTATCAGCAGAGACCGCATGCTTAACATAAACAAAAAGGTTTACTCACAAGTATCTTGTCATGTCTTCAATATCAACAAGCATGGAGTCCTGCTCCATATGAAGATCATCTCTCTCCAGCAAAAACTTGACCAGATCTTCATTGTGACCTAAGAATAATAGAAAAAATAAAGTCATTGATAAGATTATTTCAAAATCACTCTGAAAAAATGAAAGAAACAGCAAAGTGGGCAGCTACCATCACAGTAGTGTTGGTATAAGCGTAGGAGACATGAAGCTGCAAACAAACGATTTATTGATGTTGGAATGAAAATTGATGTGATACCACTATACAAGATGACTGTCTTCTTCTACACGATATGTGCTATATACTACACAGCATTAAACAATTTTCAGAGAAAAAAAAACATAAGAGGAGTATGCGCAGAAAATGGCTCTCCGCAGGCTACAATGGTGTTTTTGGAAGACTGTGAGCATAATTACGAAAACTAACTTCTAAGCAGGTTTGTTGAAAAAAGAAAGGATGAAAAACAAGGCATTGATAAAAGGAGTTTTTGGCATGCGTATTTGAAAGCGTCGAAGGGGAAATGAACAATACACACATATGTATATAAATTGCGCATAGATTGTCCAAGTTTTCGTCTCCTGTAGCACAGGTGAAGTTTGTACACGACAAGTATCTTTCAGTTCAGACCTCACCACTGATACACACTGCTTTGTTAAAACAAAAGGTTGCCAATGGGTCCTCTTGCAGTGATTGCTCTTGCATCCTGTTATGAACAGCTATACGACATTTGTTAAAACACCAAAGAGTCAAGAAAAAAGGGAGTTGATTTAATGGAGCACAAAAAAATTCATACTGATACACCATACATGCAGTAAGTGCACAAAACACATCAGAGTAGTTCTTGAGCAGAATTTATCCTTACACACCACGTTGCATCATAGGAGAATGGAACCATCTGAGTTACTGAAAGAAATTTGGCGAGGTTATGAAAATAGGAAGCAGTCAAGCGCATCGATAAGCAAGCTCTTTCAGCATGCCTAGACAGCAGTTCATGTGACTTTGTAAGTAATAAAAGAGGTGTCCCTGTTCATTATTATTGAAATAATGAAGTACTATTTACCACAAATATGAAAGAGCTTTTAGCACCAATCACTAAGAATCAGGCCACAAATTTGCTCATTTTTTGAAGATAACAGCCCTAATATTTCTGATTTGTTGTCCTTACCATTAGCCAAACCTTGGTGTTTCAAGATATATCTATTGAATGAGAATTCTTGTGATAGCCTTGCAGAGAGAACTGGAAACTAAGTCAGCAAAAGCATGTGACAAATTAGCAGGTATATTTCCCTTTAATGCATAAATAACTACAGATATATAAAAAAAGAACGAAAGCGGATGAACAGACAACCGGCTGCAAGCTGGAGCTGCTTCACATGATGCATGAGTGGCTTGGGTGGAAGTGTATTCACACAAAATTGCCCCTGGGAATACTATGAGCCAACCACACTTACAGCTATAGCAGCAGATGTAAAACACTATTTACCGCATAGGCCTTCATTTCAACAGCCAGCCAGCCGTCCCTGGTGGTAGTGTCAACCATCTGAAGTCAGCTAATGCCTGTGACAGTACTCGCAAGCTGCCACAAAAGGAGACTATCTTATCGCATTAGGAGTCAAGTTTCCAACTACGTAGTGCTTGCATGATATGGCATTAGGTGTCAAACCATGTGAATTGCATGCATTACATGACAGGGGCACTTTAATAGGCTCAATTGCACTTTGCAGAGGTTTGGTTGAACCACAGCATTCTCCATGTCACAAGTAGCCAGATGCTCGGTACACCCATTGTGGTAGCCCTGAAAACTCTGTTTAGACTGCCATGACTATTCAATGCTTATTATGGTGCCTCTTTACGTGATGGTGTACCACTGCTAGAAAGGCAAAATGTAGAACGCATGTGACTGCAACCAAGAAACTTCGACCTTAGGAGTGTGCTGTGCAGAGAGAAGCACGAACTGCACATCCTATCTGTAATCGACGAACAGTGCAGTTTGTGCACTATAGAAAGACATGAAAAACTTTGCTGAAGTGTTAAATGACAAGCTCGGAAAACACAGAACTTATTGCTTGGACCAGTGGTTCTCAGCCATGGATGTGTCGGGGACCCCTTGGGTACTGGTGGAAGTGATGGAGGCCCCCTTGCAGGAGAGGGCAGGGAAGGGGGGTTCGTAGGTAAATTGAAATGCAACTGGAGCGTGAAACAGGTGTCTTTTATTGCTACCAAAAACATCAAACAAATGTGCCACATCACTTCATTTTGGACAGTTAATGAATATGTGGTGCAGTCACGCTTAAAGAAAAATGCAGGTGAAGGTTTTGCGGATCATAGAAATGGCTTCGCAGACCCCCCTTTGAAAACCACTCGCTTAGACGGTTGCTATGCTGTATATTCCATAAAAACCTTATCTTCTTAATGTGTCTCACATATTATGCCAATATTAACAAAGACAAGCTTTTCAGTGCAGAGAAATAAATCGGCAGATGCTTACCTTAACTTGTCAAAATGTTTTCCTATACCATTCAATTGGGCCAACTAAATACCTTAATTTCAGTACCATTTTTATGGTACCCATAACATAGATTTGTTCCTGCTAATAAAATCTGAACAACACTTTAAAAAGTGCAGAAGACACAAGGCATACTTACTTTCAATTTGTGAGTGGAGGTCATTGACAATCACTTGCAGCTGTGCCACGTTCATGTCATTCAGCATCTGTCGGCTTAGCCGATGGCGGCTGTCAGGAAAAGAAATGCCAACCTGGAACATAACAATGTACAAATTCAACTCAGCTCCGAAAGGCTTCTTGGAAGTGGAATTGTTGCACAGAGAAACATGAACATCTAGAATGCAGTGGAAGCAATAAAAATTACATAATCACCACTGAAGACTACCTAGACTGACACCTCACAAAACAATGTCACCACATCATATACATGCCATATAAGTTTTGAAAATTGTTAGATCAAGAAAAGCCAAATGCAGTGTGTAATTACACAGGCACACTTCAAGATTGAGAGGTAGCTGAAAAAAGAAAAATTGAAGAAACCTAAACTTCGAGTTGAACACGATAGTGATATCCCTTACCTGTAGTGCGTACTTCAACTACTTGGTACACACTTTTTATCGAATATTACTCCAGAAGTGTAAATTGTGGATTATTACAACATAATCAATAAAGCTAAAAGTGGCTTGTGTCAGTTTGGTGAGTCTGACAGTCCTAGTGAGCCCACTTCAGGAAATTTTGGGGAGTCCAAGTCAGAGTGAGTCCGGTTGGCAAACATTTTGGGGAGTCTGAGCCTGAGCCTGAGTGAGCCTGGCTGAGCAATGTTTCAGTGAGTGAGTTCGGGTAAGTCCGGTCAAGTTATATTCTGGTGATTCTGAGTGAGTGAATCTATTTGAGTCCGAGTCCGACTAAGTTTGGTTTGAGAGGTATTTCGTGAGTATGAGTCCAAGTGGGTCTGCTTCAACAAAATTTTGCCGGGTGTAAGTCCGAGTGAGTCCTAAGCGAAAAATATATTTATCTAGTAAGCCTGAGTGAGTTCCATTCATTTTGCCGATCTATGCTTGACTGTTCTTTCGCCAACAAAACAACAAGGACAAGCAATGATGCTTTTACAAAAGTCACAGCAAAATGAATAAACCATTGAACCAAACAGCCCGACAGCACTCACAATGTCGGCAATGGGCGACTTCTTCTTCTGCTGTCGCTCCACTTCCATCTGCATGCGTGCCATCTCCTTGGCTTGTGCCAGCGCTGCTCTGGCTTCCGCCTGAAGCCTTGCCTGGCGAGTGGCAAAGTCCTCGCCATTCCAGGACTTGGCTTCTTTTTTGAGCTCACCATTGCCATCAGTCTTCTTTTGACGCCAGCTCTTGCGCCGGTTGAAGAAGAAAGATGGCCGCTTGGGAGCAGCCTCCTCGTGTGAGGCCCGCCTGACTGGAGGGCTCGTACACTGGGCTGGCTTCGTCTGCAGCATGCACATATCACTACATGTAATGGCTACACAAGTGAAACAATTCCGATGCGGTGCAATCCTGTAATGACGCCATGCACTGAAGTTTTTCATGCATGGCTTCTGCATCACAATGCACAACGTAGCTACTTTAGCAAGTTAAATGGGGCCACAGCTAAATTAGAGAGCAGACATGCATGCCCTGTCATTTTCACTGTACCCCAGGTGGTCAATGTTAGTGAGCTTGGGCGGCTGATAATTGTAATAATAACTGCCGGAGTTTAATGTCCCAAAACCACGATATGATTATGAAAGACAACGTAGTGGAGAGCTCCAGAAATTTCGATGATCTTTAACGTGCACTTAAATATGAGTACACAGGCCTCAAGCATTTTCAGGTCCATTGAAAATGCAGTGGCCACAGCTGGGATTTGATCCCGCGACCTTCGGATCAGTAATTGAGTACTGTAACCACTGGACCTCCATGGCTAATCACTGGGCAGTTGGCTGAAAGCTACATAGTGCCCTCTGATTGATGCACATCAATTCTACAAAAAACCTTCCATTGTCCCTTGTAAGATGAACCCAATAGTGGATGTATGGATCGTTAATTAGCTAGCTTGTATGAATCCCGAACATGTCTGAAATCATGTGTAGTTCTCATCCTTTACACGTGAGTATAAGGGACTATTACAGTTGAAGCCCTTTATTAGAGACATGCACTGGGGAGCACCTCTTGTCTATTATATGAGCAGGGTGCCACATGTATGTTTTCTTATCAACCCCTGTATTTATGCAGGCACACTGGTGCCTCTTATACCCATTTGTCTGCGATATCAGTGTCTCTTACATGACAGCACACATACCGTAGGTTTCGACTGTACTTGCAGGTTAAAAAAGCTTTAGTCAGCAAAGTGTCAGGCTGTGAGGGAAAGTCCTGAATGTGGAGGGGGAGACAATGGACAACCTGCTTGCCTTGAACTGTCGATGTCTTTCCTTACCCTAACAAACATGTTAACCAGTAATCGAAACATTTGCCAGCCCGAAAAGTCCCATAGTGAACTTAAAAAGGACAAGGAACAATCACTGCAGACAAACTTTGAATGATGCTTTGTAGACTGTAGTAGAGAAACTAAGCCACTACAATGCACACAGTCCTTTATGAAAGGGAACACGCGAGCGCGAGGCCTGCACTCTGCAGCGCTTGCCTCTACTTTCATCAACGAACAGTAAAAGAAAACACCTCCGCTATTGGCAAACAAACTAACAAGTCATGGCCATTGGACAAGCGATGCTAGATTACGCTTGTGCTCTGGTCTTGCAACGGGGGATTGAGCCAAAAGCAGACGCGCTTACCTTAGCTGTCAGTTGATGGCACTCTAGGCAGCCGCGGCGAAGTGCAGGCCACGCGCTCGTGTGTTCGCTTTCATTTCCGATCACAAGATCACATCTTGCACCATACCCATTTACGACAATGTGATCCCTCAAGAAACAATCGCATACCCCGACTACATTAAAGCTGAGGAAACTAATATACTTGATCACCTTGCTCTTTTAAAGAGTATGAATCGTTTGTGGAACTTTACCGTAACAACTGCTCGAACATCAATGTCTTGTGGCTCGTGCTAGAAGTGATCATATTTCATTGTATAAATAGGTACATGCCAATAAGAAAAAAGAAACCTTATAACCATAATCCATAGATAACGCACAAAGTTATACACGTCAAACGTAAAGTAAGGAGGATGAGAAAACTGCTGAAAACCAACCCATTAAAACATCACAATCTCATCATGGCAATCAAATGTATGAAATCAAAAACTAAGACAGCTAAATGCTCCTACTTCACAAATACACTCACAAACTTCTTGAAGTCAGTTCTAGCGAAGTTTTGGAACTAAATAAACCGAAAAACTTGCAATGATGACAAAAGAATAGATGTAGACAACGAAAAGTCTGCTAACCTGCTTAATGACTACCGTAATTACTCGAATCCAACGCGCAGTTTTTTTCCGGTTAAGGGAGTTCATAAATCGCATGCGCGTTAGAATCTAGTATGAAAAAAAAAAAATGCATATGGCCATTCTATTGCCATCGGCATTTCCAAAATAGTCGCCCCCTACGTGAGTCGGCCATTTCTGCCTATGTGTTTCCCATGTGCGGCACTTCGTACGTGTGCTGAGGAGTTCGTCATCTTGTAGTGCATTAGCATCGACGGCATAGAAGGGCCGACTCCAAAAACTCGACGAGTGTACCACGATGCCACTCTTAAAAGAAAAGTCATCGCGTGGGCTGAAATGGACGGAAATCGGGCCACATCGCAGTCGTTCGGAGTTCCCGAAACGTGCGTGCGAGACTGGCGAAAACAAAAGCAGAATTTTGTCGACAGCAAAGATTAACGCAAAGGCTTCAGTGGACCACAGCAGGCAGGGTCGGTTTCCGCAAATTGAAGAGCTGCTCGGCGAGTATGTGATTGAGCAGTGAGCGGCACAGTGGCCCGTGACGACAAAACTGCTCCAAGTGCAGGCTATGCAGTTAGCTTTAGAAAAAGGGCTAATGCCGAGCCAGTTTAAAGCGAGCAGGTGCTGGCTAACTAACTTTATGAAAAGTAAAGGCTTTTCCCTCCGAAGGCGAACGGGCATATGCCAAAAGTTGCCGGAGGAGTTTCACAGTTTTCAGAGGTTCGTCCTAAACTTGCGGCACAACAACGGCTACCTGCTTGAGCAAATCGGGAATGCCGATCAGACGCCTCTTTACCTCGACATGCCTGGCACCACAACCGTCGAGAAGAAGGGGGCGAAGCAAATTCGCACGCTGACATCGGGCCACAGTAAAACTAGAGTGACGGCAATGCTCCGTTGCACGTCAGATAGGCACAAGCTTCCCCCGTACCTCATATTTAAACGGAAGACGCTCCCAAAAGGAGTCGTTTTCCAAAGTGGTGTGATCGTGCAGGCCAACGAGAAAAATGGGTGCGCGTTGCAATCGATGTCCTACTTTTTTTTTTTTCGTCGTGGAAACCGAGTGCGCGTTACAATCGAGTAAATAGGGTACTTCTGCTCTATCTCCAGCGAGGACGATGGCACACTACCACAGACATGTCCTTTTGGATCAAAACCTCTAGATCAGCTTTAAATAACAGAAGTGGGCATACTTAAGTTGCTGCTCAAACTAGACTGAAAAATCATCAAGACCTGACTATATCAAGTGCATTCCTTCGCAGATACGCTGGTTGGGTGTCGAAGTACTTATTCATAATATTTAACAAATCATTGTCCCCAGAAACCCTCCTTAATGACTAAAAAGAGCTAATGTAACCCCTATATATAAATCAGGAAATAAAACCAAACCCTCCAACTACAGACCCATCTCACTGACATGCGCAGCCTGCAATCTGTTAGAACACGTCATCTTAAAGCATATAATCAAACATCTCAAAAAAGGAACAAATACTAACACCCTGTCAGCAAGGATTTCGAAAAGGTATCACCACAGTCACGCAACTTCTTGAACACAATGTATCACTGAGTGTCAACATACAGAAACAAATTAATCTTATCCTTTTAGACTTCTCAAAAGCTTTTGACCGTGCATCATATGATAAACTAATTTATAAACTCGAACTAACCTAGGGGAAAGGGCCCATCGTCGTTTGCATAAAATGTTTTAGTGACCGAAACAGTTTGTAAAAGTCAGCTTTCCCATAAATCTAGCGTAAATTCTGGAGTTGCACAATGAAGCATTCTGGCTCCAATTCTATTTATCATATACATTAATAATCTGCCTTGTAATATTCCTGTCAACGTGAGGCTCATTGCTAATGACTGTGTTTTATACCAAGTAATCTATTTTTATAGGGACCATCTTGCATTAAACCACTTTTTATCTTTAATATCCAAATGATTCAAAGAATGGCAACTGACACTGAACATCAAGAAATGAGCTGTTCCATCAATAACAAGTAAAAAAACACACATCCAATTTTAACTACTCTATAGGTAGCGCCACCCTCAGCACAGTTAGAGAGTATAAATACCTTGGCTTAACACTAACCCATGACTTTAGATGGAAACGCCATGTAAACGTCACCTCAACTGCATTAAATGATTGTGTTTTTTAAATGTACGTCAGATAGTAGCACACCCTATCACAAAGCTATTAGCATACCAAATCGTTGTCCGATCAACTTTGGAGTACACTAACAATTTTTTGGTTTACTTCCACCAAAAAACTCATTTACAAACTCGAAGCAGTCAAAGAAACGCACTAAGATACATTTACAATAAATATAGACTAAAACATTCCCCCACAGTATTGCTAAAACAGCCACCTCACCTTAAAAAACCGAGACAAGCTTGTGCCATGAAAAATGATGTATCATTTAATTCACAAGAATGCAAAGATTGACAACTTTCAAATACTTATGTTTAAAACAAACACGACAAACGTGACACAAACATGCATTATCATTACATGAGCTTGTTGTTCATACAGAAACTCATAAGCATTCATTTTTTCCTTCAATGACACGTTAATACAACAGGCTGAACCCTAACGTAAGAAGAAGTGCGTCACTATCTTCCTCCTTTACATTGCTTGAAGATCAGCTTACAGCTGTCCAGTTATAGTGTACTTGTTTCCCCATTAATTATGTATTAATTTTTTGCTATTATACTGTACCCAGAATTCCGCCTTTCATGCACACTGTCACTTCGTTTTCTTAGCACCACTTTTTACATCACTGTATTCTTACTTCAGTTTTCTCTTTTGTATGCCTCTTTGCTTTATTTTTCTGTATTAGTATGTATTATGATGTACTGTTATGTTTCCTTGTTTACCTTGTTAACTGCTAATTACTCCTTTCCCCGTAATTTAACGTTTTATATCTGTATTTTTTTATTTAACAAGTCAAATATGCCCTTCCTGCATTGATCCCTGATGGTATCGACAGTATTAATAAATAAATGAATAAAAATAAGAAAGGACAGTGTGCAGTGACAAAAAGCATGCTATAGTCACTGAAATCGATTTCATGACAGAGTCATGGTGTTTGAACTGGCTTTGTAACATTGCTTTATGCCTAACTTATTATTTTAATACATTACTGCTTAAATTATAAAGTAACCGTTTATTCATAAATAATGGTTTATGCAGCAAAACGTGATGTGATGCTGCACTTTGGATAATTGCCTTCTTACTTGACAATGATTGCCCGGCAGATACTGGCTGTGCACTATCTGGTTCCACAAAGCACAGCGAATGACGCCGCCAGGAGGCACAAAAGAAACAAACAGTAGTATTTTGAAAACTTTTGAATCATGCATGCGGGCCTACTACTGAACTTCACACAACATGCCCCTGTTAAAAAAAGAAAAAGCTGGTTTGTCTCAAATCATCTCTGCAAGACTGAATCGATCTAACGGAAGGACAGTCAACGCCTCTTAAACGGAACTTGAAGGGGATCCATAAAACTGTTGCATTTATCAGAAGTTTCATTCAAGCAAAGTACACTTATTTAGTGAACCAAGACCTTGATTCAACTTGCACAAACCTCACCTCACTCATGAGGATTAGTAGGAGAAAAAAAAAAAAAGGAGTGAAGGGTGGTTTGTTCAGCAAGCTTGAGTCGTTTTTTTTTTTCACAAGGTACGCACCCATGCCTGACAAACTAGCTATAAATTCTGGACAAGCCATGCTCGAAATAGCGCTGAAAAAGTTCAACAGCCTCTTTAGCTGATAGGTCTGGTGGCACCACTGCACTGGCAGTATTGTCATCACATTCATCGCTTAAAGGTTGATCCTCATCTTGCACTTCGGCAATCATTTCCCCGACAGTCTCTTCACGACAGGTACAAACATTTTCATCAATTGATTTGTAGTCCTGCAGCGTGAAAGGGGCAGAGTGTACGACCTGACTGAATACTGTCTCAATGTCGGCATCAGCAGGGCTTCCTTTTTCAACAGGTGCTGCTTTCTTGCGCTTGAAAGCCAGCCTGGTGAAAGCATCTGTGTATCGTCGTTGCCTTCTCTTGCTCCCAGGCACAAGCCAAAATGTGGATGGCTGCCAATAAATCTATGCTGTAGCATTTCCCGCTGCCTGGTCTAAGCAGCATTTTATGAAGCAATTGTCTGCGGTAATTAACTTTATTGTTCTGAATAATCCCTTGATTCATCAGCTGGATCACTGCCATTGCATGGCTGGCAAGAACTCCCGAGTGATGGCTTGGAGTGCTTGAACTTCACCGTAGGCTGGGAAAATATCCACAATGAAGACAACCTTCCCGCCTTGCCTCATAAATCTTGCGTCTTCCTCCCGAAGCCAGTTTTCGAAAATGGCCATGGTCATCCACGCTTTTCCGTTCCCATGGTACGCAATGGGAAGGTGTCGGACGCCTTTGAAACAATGCGGGTCCCTTGATTTTCCCATTACCAACAGCTTCAATTTCTCATCTCCTGCCATGTTTGCACCCACGTTCACAGTGATGCGATCTTCACTGCGTTTTCCTCCACTACAGGCTTCGCCTTTGAAGGTGAGAGTCTTTGATGGAAGTGCCTTATAAAAAAGACCCATCTCGTCAACGGGGAAGACGTCTCGTGGCTCAAAGCTCATCAAAATTTCCTTAAGCCGCGCCTGTTTGCAGTCGGTGCAAATGTCCCTGTTGACTGCACCGCTCTCATTTGAGATTGATTTGAAGACCAGGCCATGGCGTGTTTTGAAGCGGTTGAGCCATGCGTCGCTTAGGACAAAGTTCTTAGCACCTATTTGCATGGCGATATCTCGAGCTTTCTGCTTTTCTAGTTGTTCATAAGGCGTCATCTGCATCCGCATCCATTTAGATGTAAAGGTCCCGTGCTTAACTGTGCCTTCAATATTTTCAGTCCTTCCAAATTCGCGACAGCGTCGATTTCGGGATGTATTTTTTCGCCCCCTCCATCTTGGGCAGGCCGCTTCGATCGAGCTCCTGAAGAATTTGAAGCTTTTTTTCAAACGAGAGTGTATGGTGCGGCTGCTTCCTTTCCATCAGGCTGAAATAACACCGTAATCCACCGCATTTCGCTGCACAAATAGGCCTAATGCACAATTGACTCGCCGACTTGGCTGCGACAGCCACAAGTGAGAATGGCTACCGGATTGGCTTGTCTCGATCTCAGGTGTTGCCATGGTTGTGAGACCACCTTTGGCATGAGCGAGTCAATGCTGTGTTTAGAGTTTGTGTCATTTAACCGTAGGTGACCAATAACACTGTTTCGATTACCCGATGAATTTTACTGCGCAACACATAGATATTCAGCCATATGAGCCTATTCAGTTCCGTTAATGAGGCATTTTCGTTTAAGCAAGTTTCGTTTCTTGGGAGCCCACTGTAGCTACCATCTGCTTGTTGAGCTGGTCCTCCAAGATTGGGCTTGTTTGAGATATTGCACTAAGATCTCGCTTTAGTTGGTAATGTCTCAAAAAAGACAATAACAGTACAAATAATGGACGAAGAAAAAAAACATGAGGATGGCTTACTTTTCTTTGTCCCACACATGTTTGCACTGTTGATCTCTTTTTTGAGGATGTACAAACTAGCCTGCCTTTCTGCACTCATTTATTAGTTGGTGTAGATCCACAGGTTCTCAAAACAAAAATTAAACAACATCACAAGAGGAAAGCACAAAATCACACAACATTTAATTTTCAGATCCTCATTTTAAACCCTCTGCTTTTCGGGACAGATAAGGCAGGACAGGCATTGGTGTAACCAGGGATATTTTTCAGAGGGGGGCATCATTTGGATACATGAAGTTGGTGTTGGGTGGGCAGATGTTTTAGACTGGTGTTTTACATTAGGGGTCATACTGTAGTAGAAAGAAACATTAGAAAGAGTATGTGGTGTTCGTGCCCTTTCCTGACTAGGCCTCTAGGAACAGGTGAACATATGCTGCTGTAAACAGTTGCTGACTTACTGATGTTGGAGTTGCACACAGCCCCACCACAACGTATGTCATGGCTGGTCATTGTATTTCATGTTTTTACCCGCCAAAACCACAATGTGATTGCAATGAATGCTGTAGTGGGTACTAAAGGGTAATCGTGACTCCCTTGGTTTCACTGATGGTACACAAGCCTTTTTGCGTTCCAATTCCTTCCAGATTCTGGCCACCAACATGACTGAGATAAAATCCCGACCCCGGGCCTCACCAGTGAAACACAATAACCACTAAACTACCGTGACAGGTGTCAAAAGTTAGCAGAAAGCAGCTTCTTCTAGTGTGAACATACATTTTGGGGGCTTTTGTTTAGCACTTTGTACATAGTCTAGATCTCTCAGAATAGAACTTTCAGCTAATAGAAATAATTCATGCAAGACAGATTCATGTACCATCAGCTTAGGGTAGCAGTTTTTAGAGAAAAAGGTTTTAAAATAAATTTTCTCGAGTAAGGTAGGTCAAAATGAGGTCTAGTAGAGAAGAAACAAAACTTATTTTGGGCCACTGACCTGCAGCAGGGAGACATCAGAGCTTGCATTCAGAAGTCCATTGGGGAGCCCGACAGAAGTGTTGGCGCTCCCTTGCTGACTTGTGGCCTGTTGAGTGCTGCTGTCATCATGGGGCCGTGCAGCTTCCCCGGATAGCTCTAAGGAGTCCAGTTCGGCAGCAGTTTCATTCATGAAGCAGATCTGCAGGTTCTTGCTTTCTTGTAGCCTCACAGCAAGACTTGGTTTGCGATTGGTGCGCTCAATACCAAAGGACTCCTCCACATCTGTGTCCATGGCCAACTTCTGTCGAATCGCCTCACGGTCATTGCGTCTCTGCAAAAAAAAAAAAAAAAAAGAGATTTAGATAATGCAAGTGCTTCAGTTGACAGTCAACAGCACCTGGAAGAAATAGGTTTTGTATAACCAATCAATGAGGGGAATGTTTGGCAAAGCAAGTGTGATGATACGTATCGTCATTGAATCCTGTGAAGTCATTGATAACAAACCAAAACAAGAAACAGGACTGAATTACAACAAGGCTTAGCATGGTTGCAGTTCTTAATTGAAACAAATGAGAGCACTTCTATTACACAACAACCATGGGTGGACCAAGGAAAGCAACAAAAGGACTCTCGTAAGAAAACAAGTAGAGCACAAGATGGCCGAGACTTGAGACTGTTCTCTCTTAAAGGGACCAACAACTGCTTCTTTTCGACCCAGTTTTCTTTTTTGTACGACCGAAAGCTTACCCTTTGCAGAGTTCACAGCCGCAGTAGTTACTCCCAAAAGAACGTAGTCATTTTATAAGCAGTATTTTTCTATTTAAAAGGCTCGGAACACCAACGTGCCTTTTTGTATAGAAACGCTGAGAATTGATAGCGATGCCAGTAGCCTTTCTAGCAACTTGTGCATGCTGTCATTGTTCTGCTTTTGCAGGTGTTCCTGTAACTATGCTTAACCGCATTTATTCTGAGCTTTACAATTACTTTTGAAAAAACAAGCTGTTACAATGAGACGATGTGGCTTTATACACCATCCCTGTATTTGTACTGCGTTGCGTGCACCTGTGCCCAAGGTTGATACGCCTTTGTCATGGATGGCGTGTCCTCCTGTCATTACTCTCTCGACACATGAGCGAAGTGAAGTCACCAAAAACGTCACTGCGCATAATTTGTGAGACAAAGTGTAGGTAAAAAAACCACGCCACTTCAAAACCAGAGCGACCTGGAAACTGCGTGCACAGTTTCATGAGCAAGTAGAAAAGTTGCTCAAGACGTGCTGACGAGCACGGGATCATAACATCATGCAAAGGCAGCGCCATAAGTACATTTTTATGGAGTATATCTTATACTATAAAAAAAGCAAACAATATTTCAATACTAATGGGAAAATTGTTGACCACGTACACTAGGTTACGTTCGCGTGACAGAGCAGCTTGGATAACTGAAGTTCCTGTCACCAGGTGGTGCAACAGGCTATTTTCGCGATTTGCAATGAAGAAATAAAATGTAACTCCACTTCTCACGAGAAAAATAGGGTTAGTGTGGGTCACTATGAGGGACAATTTTTCTACCCGTGCAGCCATCTCATTATCATGTTCTGGGCAGTTGTCGGTCTCTTTAATGTTCAATTTTGAGTCCACATTTCTTAACTAACATACACAAGTCGTTTTGGGGAGATCGAATTAAATCACAATCCCAAGGCCTTTTTGAATATGTCTATGCTGCAGACATTATCATAATGAAAACAAACTATAAGACGAAGTTAAACTGTGCCCTTGAATGACCAGTGAGGGCACAAGCAGGCTAGAAGATTTAGGGGCACTGCAAAGCAAGTTCTACACATGCACTCCTACCTAAAGAAACACGGTTGTCAATATGCATCTTTGTTTACTTGCTGTAGTGCTTCTACACAAAAACAAACATGGAATAGCCAGGCTAGGCACTCCTCAAGTTTTCCAGACGCATTCGTCACATAACAGTACTGCCCTCAACACATTTATTTTTCATAGGCTCACCTTGACGAGGTTTCTATCAGAACAGTTATTGCTGAAATGCCTAGACACAAACTGTCTTCCCACTGAAAATTAACAAAGCCCTCACTGAACTTTTGCATGGCAGTGGCGAATCGAATAGGCTATTGTACTTTCACCCTATACCTGCTTTTTTTTAAGAATCTATTTTTTTCTCCACTTTTCCTCCCATCTCTGTTTCCCTTTCCCTCTCCCCTTAGTGCAGGATGGCGAACGAAATACTACAATCACGGTTGACGTCCATGCCTTCCATTTTATTTTCTCTTTGTCTTTCATTATTTAACTCCTGCATGTGACACAGAACTTACGGAATGTCAAGCGCTTGAATTCTTGGCATAATAATATAGTTGAATGCAACTTGAGAAATCTGGAAAAGTCTCATATAGCTGACCGAAGCACAGCAACCAATCGCCTCTGCGACAAAAAAAAAAAAAAGTCCACTCGTGCATTCGGCAACTTTTCTTTAAAGGTGGGCTCAGGGCCATCTGACTCATGACATCTGCCTGGAGTGCACGCCCATTGATGAAGACTTGTTTGCATCTGCCTTTGGGAAGAAACTGTCACAGACTTCTAAAACTGTATCCACATATAATGTGCTTCCTTGAATACACATAATCAGAATCCTTTTTCATCTAACATGTTGCTGCACAGTGCAACATATTGCGAGTGGTAAAATAAAGTAAATATTTCTAAACACACTTGTGGAGGTGGCAAAATAAAATGGTATAAATTGGCACCCATTTACATAAATTGCCGTTGGAAAAGTCTTCTAAAAAAAGTATTGGAGCTGATGGCTTGAGGTGACTTCCATGTTAACTTCTACATATGAGAAATATAACAGAAGCGGCACTCGTAAAGTAATGAGACCATGGTCTTTTACCCACCCTACTGTTGTGTTTGGCGCATATAAGAGCTCTGATTAAATTCTAAATAACAGTAAATTTGGTAATGCAAAAGGATGGCATGACTTCTTGTAGGTTGTACACTTTACTTTATTATGTGAAATAGGCTTATGGGGGTTTTGTTTTTACTTAAGCAGCTTTACTGCAGCAGTTACTGAGCGTTTCGTCTTACTGTGCAATGCGAAACATGAATCGGCGCTGACAGCACAGGCTATTGAGCCGTCAAAACTACAGTTAAAGTGAGATATATTACAGGTATTTGTGTGAGTCTCTCTGGCCTGACTCGCTATCGCAAGGCATTAGACGAATTACCTCTCAATATTTGAGAAGCAACTGCCACTCTGTATGCGCGACAACTATATTGGAACAATCGGCAAATTCCATAATACGTATGAAATCATACATTTCCCACGTCAATTATTGTTCAAGCAAATAAAAAGAAAATAAAAAAGCATGCAGGCGAGGAAGCGCAAGCAAAAGCAACAAATCTCGCCGGAGAGCAAAACCTCCTTCAGACGCGCAAGGGTTTCTTCCATAATTTAAGCTGCTTTGCATGCTAGTGATTGCTTTCCGGTTACCTCGACGGAGTCGGCATCGCCGAGTAGCTGCACGATATTGTCGAAGAAATTCCAGTCTTCTTCGTTGCGAACTGCTTCCGTCCGTGACGGCTCTTGCCACTGCTCCTCCAAGGAGTCTTCCTCGTCGGAATAAGCGGACGTAGACGGGGGTTCCGCCTCGAGGCTTCTCGAACTTAAGCTAACGCCACCGAAGTCCTGCTGCCGTATCACATCGTATCGTAAGCTCGCCGGCAGAAATGACCTGCCGGATTCGATCTTGTTCCAAACGCCACCAAACACGCTCTTCATCGCTTGATTTTTCTCGCCGCTGAAAAGCGCCGACTACAGTATATAAAAAGAACTAAAGGCTTCCGATCCAAGCAGCAAAACTTGGATCTCAACCAGACGCACGCCCGTACGCGACCAAAAGGCGAGGGGGTGTTGAAACAAGACGCCACCGGATTGATGCGTGGGATCAGGTATTCGCACGAACTCCCGTGGCTCGCCAGACATTTCGATGCATTTCTACCAGTCAGTTGGGAGGGAGAGCTCGATGATGTGAGTCGAACAGAGTGTCACAGAAACACAGATACCGAAGACAGTGTGGTGGGTCAAAAGGTCACTATTTTTGACAAGTGGGCGTCAACTTGAGGTCGTTCTACCCGGGCGTTTCTCCTGATGGAACGTCTTGGTGATCCTTCGGCGCATCGCACGACACAACCGATACAGTCAGTGCACACAGCTTACAAACAGCGTGCTCGCGCACAACGTTACGCATCTCAAGAGCGGTCTCGATACTTCAAACGCACGCACCGCAAGCGTGAAGCGAAAGTTATTTTTGAGTTGTCCGCGAACAAAAGAAACTTGCAGGAACGACCCCGCGCATGAACAGGAATGGCGTAAAGTGGCGTAAGATATCGCGCCATCTGTCGATCGCTTTGCAAAGACTCGAAGAAAGCGTAAATGCCGCGAGATTTGAAATCGTGTATCTTGATACATTGCGAGCAGTATGTCAGCGAATTCTGCCAGCCGCATTCTTTACGCTACATTACAAAAATAAAACAGCATTATGCAAAAGTAAAGTATATCTATTTTAACGCAGAATATAATAGCATCACATGCCAAGGCCGCGTAACTTTAGGGCAGCGCGTCCTCTTCAGGGTCATCGAGCATCATCCATCTTTTTCAACTAAGACAACATGTCTTCGATTGGTATTATTCTCACATATGCGTTCATCTACGTTATGTTTTTCAGTGTAACTAACTGAAAGTAAGACTTGGCGACAAAGAAGTATACTTAACAAACAATGACGAACTAAAATTAATGTGCACATTAGCTGCGAGCGGCGTACTGCTCCTTCCGTACAACTGTTACGTGCAACGTAATAGCAAGAATGAATAATTGTTTTCCCAATTAAGTTATGCCTACAATGACAGTAGCGAATATATAACAGTGGAAAGACATAGCTCGACCTTAATATGAAGTGGCATTTTCTTTAACAGCTAGGGTATCTGACGCATGATTTATGTAATGACCAACTTTACAATTCAGTATCAAATGCTGCACTTACATTTCGACGTCTTTGTAACGTAAACTGGAGCACTTGAAATTATTTTCGATACTGCAATGCATTCCGTATATATTTTGGCTTCAGTTCGCTTCAGAAAGCTACGTTCGCTTTGTGTTATCAATGCTTATGTACATTCTAAATTATGGCATTTAACAAGCTAGTTTCGCGTAATTATTTTTAATCATGTTGGCTTATGCTTGAGACATAGTTACTGGTCAAACATTATAAAGTAAGAGGTCGAGGCCCGGGCCTGCAGACAAAGTCCTATCTTGCTCGGACTGCATCTGAAACTGCAGCGTCTATTTGCAGCATGCATGTTTTCATTCAATAATTTACAGTGAACGTATTTTTTATTAGCCTCTTACATATGACAGGTAAACATCAATGCAAGCTCTATAATGTCTAAATATTTCAAGCCAAGTGTTACAGTGCGACTTTACAGAACATTTGTGCTGGACGTACCCACTTTCTTTTGTTTTTGTTTTTTTACACGTTATCGGAACCACTTGACGTGACCGCGTTTTCGAAAGAAATATACTTTCTTAGTGCGCAGGGAACGTTTTCAGAAGTAAGATAGAGCCGAGAGATAGGACAGAGCGCACACTTACAACCAATTTTATTGCACAGATGGTGGGAATTCATTCACGAGGGCGAGGAGATAATACACAGATGAAAGGACAAGTCAATCTATCGGATAATGAATACGAGTATCTTCTCAGTTAGGTCGTCATTTCAAGGTTGGAATAAGGTGGTCTGGCGCATGCGCCATCATTTCTCATTTTATTATCTGTGTGTGATCTCGTCACCCTTTTGAATGTATATATATTCCCGCCAACTGTACAATAAAATTGGTTGTAAGTGTGCTTTCTGTCCTATCTCTCGGCTCTATCTTCCTTCTGAAAACGTTCCCTGGGCACTAAGAAAGTATATTTCTTTTAAAAATGCAATACTAACCGTCCAAGTAGCCACTCTTTTGGTGACCGCGTTAGCTGAGCAATCATGCACCACTCACCTCCTCTAGCCCTTCTACATCTTCCTCCTCTGATGAGTTGCCCTCAACGTCAGCGAAACAGATTTGGTACATCGAGGACACATACACGACATCACTCAGAAGTCCACGCAGTTCCTGCGGAGCTCTTTTGGGTCTCGGAGGCGAATCCTTTCCTCGCGAGTCCTCTTGGCTGCTTTCCACTGAGATCAAGGGCACGGGGTCTTGGGAGGTCATCGTCGCTGTCTCCGCACGCGGTCCGAATCCCATGGCGAGCGAATGTGTATGCCTCGGAGACACTTGCCAACGCGGACAGAGAACTCGTGGAAACGGAACGCCGATTCCTTATCGCTGTCGGCCGGAGCGCTGCGACAGCTTCTCCGAGCAAAAAACGGGCATGTGTCACACGGGATGCACGTCAACAGACGGCTCACCCTTAGCGCGCGTGCTGCAGCGACAGCTTGTGGGCAGGTATTGACATCCTGTTGAGTCAGGCTTCCCAAGAAGGCTCGGCAGCCGAGGAGTTACAATCTCATACACGTTCCAGGTTGATACTCCGGATTTCTGGCTGGCGGCCGGTAGTGTGTTATCGGCGTCATTCACGGAGTGCTGCTAAACACAACGCAGTCCGCAACAATAGCATCTTCTCAAGATTTTAGTTATCTTGTAGGTGGGAAGCTCATCCGATTCAGGACAAGAAGCCTAGAATAATGTAAAAAAGGCGCTTGAAAGCGGGACGATTGACAAAAAGCGACTTTTAACAAGTTACAATGTTTCACTGGCGTAATGGTTCTGCGAATCTTCATTTCCTTGCGGTCTCTTGCCACTCGCTTTGAAGAACAGTCATCGGATTCAACAATAGTGTAGCTGCTCGGTTGAGCTGCAGCCGCCGCAGAACACCCACATCTCCGTATGCACTGAAGACAGACCTGGATCGAAGCCTCGCGCCCCGAGGGACTGCAATTGTGCCGGAAATTGAGAACACGTCGGCCTTCACCACGCCTCCCCAGACGCAGCGTCACATCCGTACTGTTTCATCCAGGCACAACCACTGTACAACTTTCGCAGGCGAAGCAGGAACACAAACAGACAGAACGAGACGACTTGGCACTCGCATACTGGTGCTGAAGACAAATGAACGGGAACGGAGTCTGCAACAAACGCGCGCACCGGAGCCAAGTTTTTCCGACGACGGCTTGACTGATCAGCGGCAAACGTTGAAACCCAGTGCGCCCGCCGCCATGCAGCAGCCCTGGAAGGAAACAGCTCGACGGACGTGAATCACTCGGGAGAAGGCGCAGTCCGGAGAGGGAAGGCTGCTGCTGTGCGCGTTGAAAGTTAGCAGCGATCGCAAATGCTCCACTCCTCTCGCTCAGCGCCCGGCTGGGGGTTTCACCCCCCGCATCCCCCAAACACATATCTCCGCCCCTTAGTCGTCGCTGCTGCAGCAGCGAAAGCAGCGTAGCCTTGGCTTCTCTCCAAGACGGCCAAACACAAAACTGCGGACCCTTCAATTGGACGACGACGCGCGCTCTTGATGGAAGAACGCGCTCGGAATGGCACCAAGTCTCGCTCAGAAGGACCGCAACACCCGACTCTAGCACCAACTGCTTGCAGTTGAGAAATTCTGAGCCACCAGCTGCTGTTTCATTTCCTATTTTTTCGCCCAGCAGTCAAGTGAGGTGGCGACAGGGAGCGCGGCAACCCAACACGTGGCACAGGCAGCGTGGGGAAAGACAGCATGTATCCTCGTCGTGTCTGCAAGCATTTTAACTGCCAAGGCCGCTTCTGTATGAAGTGAGCCCGTGATATGCCGAAAGCCACAAAAACTCCTGCTCTGGGCAAGGCTCGGCTGGCTTTAATTATTATATCTGCTGTGGTTTCTATACAGTAATTAGTGAGCAGCAGGGGTGAATTCAGAAATGTTTCTACGAGGTAGGGAGCGGAAAGGGGGGAGGTGTCATCAAACACTCGTGTGTGGTTGCATGCGTGCGTGTACACTTGTAAAATTCCTGGGGATCCATGGTCGAGTGGTCTAAGCATACCGCACAACGTACGCCATGTAAAAAATTGGCCCCGTGTCTGCATGTAATCTGCAAATGTCGTCGAAAGACGATAGTCTTGCATGTGGAGAGAGTTAACAATTTATTTGATGTTCGGCGCAAGAAAATCGGTGAATTGTATTTTGAAGGTGCTGCGTTAGAGTGCCTCGAGCGTGCAACGGAGGCGAACGAGCGCATCAAGGCACGTCACACGTGAGACATGGGCGCCATCTGGCAGTGTTCTGGGAAAACGGAGCGCGTGGCTCTGAGACGGGTGTGCGCGCCCGTCTCAGGGGTGATAAGGTGTAGAACGCGCGACGGGTAGGTGCCACCACCATCGCGTTTTAGCAAAGCGTTGAAAACGCTCACCTTTTTGTGCAAGCGTTGCGTGGTCAGCGCAGCGTGATAAGCGCAACGGTCCTTAAAATTATGTATGCTTATTCCAGTAAAAGATACACATGCAGAATATACGTGCTGTTATGATGCCCCAGCTTTGCGCAATAATCACTTATTGACAATTGCACAAGTATGAACGCTAAATTTTGAGCAACATTGGTGGGCACTGTGGATGGGGTCGGCCATTTCATGTACCCGGTTCCGTTAGGAGTGGGCCGACAGACAAAAGTACAGACAGACAGACCAAAATTTTTGCGCCGAAGTTCCCCAAGAAAAACTATTGGCTTTAAAAATCTTGGGTTTGGGCACGGTGTAAGAATAAGTTATTCTTGCACCACGGTAGGTGCTTATATGTACGTACATGTGTGTAGGGGTGGGGGGGGGGCGTGTGTTTATGCGTGCATGCATGCAAAATTTCTTGGAATCCGCGGTAAGGTTATTGAAACACGTACCCGCACAGCGTACAAAATGTAAAAATCCTGTGGTTGCGGGTGTCAAGAGGCAAGGGCGTAGCCATAATTTCTTTTCGGGAAGGGGGAAGCGGTTCAATCATACTTTATGTATGTTCGTGCGTACGTTTGTATGTGTGCGAGTATACGTAAGCAAGCAAACTTTAAAAATTTCGAGAGGGCTTGAATTTGCAACCTCCCTTTGGCTACGTCATTGGTGAGAGGGGTTGCAGCCACCAACCGTCGTCTCTGAATTGCAACGCCCGACAGCGCCATACACAGTAAAAATTTGAAATGCGAATGCATTTGTATTTCCAAGTCGGGCTAAGTCAGGCGTCCGTCGGGATCCAGCCACCACCCTCTGCCGTAGCAACAGCCGTGGGCGCGCGCGCTTATCCTCACTCTTACACCCCGGAGCATGTGGTGCGAGAGAGCGTAGGAGAGGGTAGGTGCAGTGCGTAGCCGCTCCTTCTCTCGCCGTTGGCTCTCTCTCCTCCCTGCGCTGGGGTTTTACGTCCCAAAACCACCATATGATTATCACAAACGCTGTAGTGCAGAGCTCCAGAGATTTTGACCTTTTGGTGTTCTTTAACATGCGCTGATATCGCACGGTGCATGAACTTTTACCATTTCGCCTCCATACTAATGCGGCCGTCACGGCCGGCATCGAACCCGCGAGTGACCTTCGGATGAGCGGCCGAGCAGCGTAGCTACTGTACCAATACGTGGATCTTGCACCAAATGACGGCCTATTCGACTTAGTACGAATGAAGGTGCTCTCCAAAGGCAGCAGAATTCCAGCAGAAGCAAATCGCCTTTTGTCCGTAATCGTAATTAACTGCAATCCAAATTGCGAAAGCTTTCCTTAGCGTTGGTTACATGCTACATGTTTGCTATGGTGATTACACACACATAATGTGCGCATTGAGTATGTGTATTTGTGTGCGTGAGCCCACGATGTGTTCGTGTGCAAGCGCGATTGTGTGTTCACACATGCATGTGTGCGCGCGCGTGTATGTGTAGCCCGTGCTTGTGTAAGCGTGCCTGTGGGTACGCCCATGCATGTGTGCGTTCACGCGCGCGTTTGTGTGCGGCCGTATGTGTGTACGCGTGTATGTGTGTGTGTATCAGCCCATGCATGTGTGCGCCCGTGTATTTCATGTGTGTGTGGGTGGGTTCTGCTTCATAGTGTTTAACGTCCCACAGCTGTTCACACTGGGCGTCTACATGAGAGGCGGCTTAAGGAAGGGCGGTGGGCAACGCACTGTACACGGGCAATTCATGACATGGAAAACAGCTGCGCATTCTCGTGCCTCATCTTCGCTTACACACTTGCCGTGGTAGCTGATGAGCTACGCTGTGGCACTGCCACGGTCGAGGACGTGGGTTATGACCGAGTCACACGGAAAGCTGTAACTGCGGTTCTGCACAACCATGGTTTATATTATTATCAGCATTTAACAAGAACGTGCGCTGCCTTTGCTACACGTACTTAGCGCAATTGGGCAACCATATGGATTGCCAGACACGGAAAATGCGAAAAGAAATTCCTCAACGTGTAGCGACGCTCTCTCGCTAAGCCCACCAAGGACGAAATAAATGTTGTGCTGGCATGTTTCCACATCCCTACCTTGAACGCGCAGTATACCCGTCCCCAGAGCTGTCCGCGCTACCTACATGTAAACCCATTTCCGCGAAATGTTCACCCGCAACACAACAAAGGCAGACGCCTGGCCCGCGCTCACGCGATCCTCAACCGTACCGCTGCGAATCGCAACTCTACCATCTTCGTCGATGCGGCGCAATACAATGAATCCTCCACCTTCGCACTAGCGGTAGTAGATGGCGACGGAGCCCTACGCTCAGCCGCCTCGGTTAGGCTAGCAACGAGCGCCATAGCCGAGCAGGTTGCTATAGCTTTAGCAGTGGTCGACCCCTCAAACACCTATGTCTTCACAGACTCTCGTGCCGCCATTCGGGCTTACGAAAGCGGAAACATCGCTCAAGAAGCAGCCCACATTCTACAAACACGCAAATGCATGGGCTTGCACTACCTCTCTTGGTTTCCTTGCCACATGGGCAAAGAGGTCCACGTATACAGCAACCCAACCTAAACGAAATGGCTCATGATCGAGCGCGAGAACCGACCCGCCGTGACTTCAATCAGCCACCGAAGAGCTGGGCCCAGAAGTACAGTTTAATGATCGTTTACCCACCTTTCACGAACTTACCTCCCACTACCGAAACGATAGAAGCCAATGCCCTTTACCACAAGCAAAGCTCGAACGCGCGCAAGAGGTAGCTTTTCGCATGCTACGAACGAGATCGTACCCATCACGGGGCCGATCTCAGCCGTTACAACTCAGACATAGATTCAAAATGCCGAGGCTGCTCAGAAGTGTACTGTTCCTTCGAACACATGCTCTGGAAATGTCCTACGTTACCTCGAGGACCTCTCACTAGTAAGTCGAACAGGGAGGAGGCACTCAGGAGCCCCAGGACCTCTCACCAGCGAGTCCGACCGTGAGGAGGCACTCAGGAGCCCCAGTCCCAGAAACCAGCAAAAGGCAGTCCAGAGGGCCCAAGAACTGGCGGAACGTTCTCTCCCCGACTCGGGCGTCACGTATACAGTAGCGGCTGTTAGGATGTCCCTTGTGGACACCCTGTTGGCTTAAACTCCTCAGGACCATTCAATAAAGTTCTTGACCGACCGACCGACCGACCGACCGACCGACCGACCGACCGACCGACCGACCGACCGACCGACCGACCGACCGACCGACCGAACCGACCGACCGACCGACCGACCGACCGACCGACCGACCGACCGACCGACCGACCGACCGACCGACCGACCGACCGACCGACCGACCGACCGACCGACTGACCGACCGACCGACTGACAGTTCCAGGTTGCACTCTGTTTTCTATAAGTTTTGCTTGACTAATGTTCGCCTACTGGAGTTGCATTCCGTGAAAATGCTCAAAGAACGCGAGGCTGCCACTTAACCCACGCCGCTGCGCAGCTGGTGGGAAATAGAGTTGCCATTTACAAGGACTCGTAGAACTCTCTTGAAGCACCTTTGGATTGCCTTCCGTGTCGAAGCCGTCTTTGCCTTTCGGCGTCATCTTGGCGGGTTTCCCGCTCAGCCCTGCCAGGGTTGCCCGGGCAATGGCCGCGATAGCCGGAGGTGGTAGTGGTTACAATGAAGAGGAAAAAGGCACCTAATTTCTGTCTGCCTTCAGGCGACACGGCGCAGTGCCTTATAGGGGTGGGGTTAAGGAGGGATAAAAAGGATAGAAGGAAAGTAGAAGCAGAAGAAGACAGCCAACGAGAGGTAAAAAGAAGGAGATAGGAAAGTGGGGATCCGGTCGAAGCAGTCCAGGGCGGGTGCCACAATGCGAGAGCTACACGGCATCAGGAGACCGCGGAGGGCGAACCAGTCGGCGGGAGCTACGCTGAAGTCGGAGATCGCGAGGGCACAACCGTCCAGCTTGAAATCCTGCGAGCGAATCAGCCGGAGGGAGGGTTGTGTCCACAGCTGTGGCGCCAGTGCCTCCTTCTTCTCTCTCTCTGTCTTATCCGTCTTTGGAATGCGCTGCGTTGATCGCGGGTCTTGGTAGCTCCGAGTTCGAGCAAACATGCGCATATTCGGTGGTGGTCCCGCATGGCTCCGTGTTCGAAGTTACGCTCGGATTAATATGTTTAATAGAACTGCAGACACAGACAACGTGCGTCTATGAACGGTGAGTGTACTGTTATCGTAGGTAGTAATTACACAGCGCCAGCTGGGTGTCTGCAGCAGCTCTGCGGAAGTAGGCTGCCAGCCGCAGTAGCATGCGTTCGCGGGGCTGTTGCAGACGTTACTAAAATGATTGCAGACACCCAATTAAAGATGTCACTTAACGAGTTAACACTGCTATGCACGTTTGTGTGGGCGCCTGCATCACACAAAAAATAAGTGATGAGGCCACTTATCAAGGGCGATTAGTTGCTAATCGCACATTGTCTCTGCACTGTTGAAAGTGCTTGATATCATTTTAGGATGCACTTTAGGCTGCGCTGTCATAACATTTCTATCAATGCTCGAGTGTGCAACGTGCTTCTGCAGGTAAAAACGTTAAAGAAAAGAAAAAAAACCATTGTACAGAATCGCACAGTATAAAATGGCTTTTGTTGGCTTAAAGACAATACAGTTTGAGGTACTTATATGGCGCGACGCTGACAGCACGTACGCGGTGTTCATTCAAATTATTTAGGACACTCCTCGCGGGTAGCGGGGAAAGTTCTACATAGCAGACTTCCAACGACACGCGTTATTGCGGCCATCGCGCTGCGTTGTTTTTCCTCGCTTCTGTTCGCTGTTTTCGTGCATTGCTTACATATGCGATGACGTTCGGCATTATAACATAATAGAGTGAGTGTACATGACTGTGGGAGCTACTTACGGTAGCCCTATAGCATAAACCATGCCTGGTGCAGCGTAGACGGCGTCCGCGCGCGTTGGTGTCATTCGAGCACTCGTACTTGCATGCATGTGTTAAATGGGTATTTAGACATGGGTTACGTTTGTAAATCCCACAATCAATAACCGCCAATGGCGTTCCACTTATTTCCAGAAGATGGGCTTGGTTGTAGAAATATGCCGGGCGCTTATTCTTAAAGCAAACTCTAAAGCAATTAATCAAAAAAAGTGCTGTCATACGTGCTAGCCAGTGCCTATTGCAGGCCCGTAACTCTCCAAAACTGGACGACTTATCACATCTGTCATTAATTACAATGAATTGAAATTATTGAATTCATCCTCCTCCTCCTCCTCCTCCTCCTCATCATCATCATCAGCCTGACTAAGTCCAGTGCAGGACAAAGGCCTCTCCCATGTTCCGCCAGTTATCCTGGTCCTGTGCTTGCTGCTGCCAATTTATACCCGCAAACTTCTTAATCTCATCTGCCCACCTAACCTTCTGTCTCCCCCTAACCCGCTTGCCTTCTCTGGGAATCCAGTCAGTTACCCTTAATGACCAGCGGTTATCCTGTCTACGCGCTACATGCCCAGCCCATGTCCATTTCCTCTTCTTGATTTCAACTATGATATCCTTAACCCCCGTTTGTTACCTAATCCACTCTGCTTTCTTCTTGTCTCTTAAGGTTACACCTACCATTTTTCTTTCCATTGCTCGCTGTGTCGTCCTCAACTTAGGCTGAACCCCCTTTGTAAGTCTCCAAGTTTCTGCTCCGTAGCTAAGTATCGGCAAGATACAGCTGTTATATACTTTCCTCTTGAGGGATAGTGGCAATCTACCTGTCATAATTTGAGAGTGCTTGCCAAATGTGCTCCACCCCATTCTTATTCTTCTAGTTACTTCAATCTCGTGGTTCGGCTCCACGGTTGTTACCTGCCCTAAGTAGACATAGTCTTTTACAACTTGAAGTGCACTGTTACCTATCTCGAAGCGCTGCTCTTTTCCGAGGTTGTTGTACATTACTTTCGTTTTCCGCAGATTCATTTTAAAAAACCCACCTTTCTGCTCTCCTTGTCTAACTCCGTAATCATGAGTTGCAATTCATCCCCTGAGTTACTCAGCAATGCAATGTCATCGGCGAAGCGCAGGTTACTAAGATACTCTCCATTAACTCTTATCCCTAACTGTTCCCATTCTAGGCTTCTGAAAACCTCCTGTAAGCACGCGGTAAATAGCATTGGGGAGATTGTGTCCCCCTGCCTTACACCCTTCTTGATTGGTGTTCTGTTGCTTTCTTTATGAAGCACTATGGTAGCAGTTGATCCCTTGTAGATTTCTTCCAGGATGTTGATATTTACTTCATCGACGCCCTGATTCCACAGTGTCTGCATGACGGCTGATATTTCTACTGAATCAAACGCCTTCTCGTAATCTATGAAGGCTATGTATAGTGGTTGGTTATATTCTGAGCATTTCTCTATTACCTGATTGATAGTATGAATGTGGTCGATTGTTGAGTAGCTTGTTCGAAATCCTGCTTGTTCCTTTGGTTGATTGAATTCTAATGTTTTATTTACTCCGTTAGCAATTACCTTTGTAAATAGCTTGTACACTACAGAGAGCAAGTTATTGAATTATGGATGACAAATTCCTGTGCCAGATTAAGGGCATAGAATACACGCTTGTAGCCCTAGGCCTAAAAAGAAGGCTAATGAAAGAACAGCGCCAAATGTGGATTAGATGCCACAGATCTTCTCGTGAGGGTAAAAAGGACGAGGAAATCGTTCATTTTTATGCCACTATGGAGGCAGTTAGAATTGTGCTGATTCCTGAATTGTCAAAACTGCTGACCCAAAACCTGCTTCAAAAATTATTGCAACAAGCACTCATGGCATTACGCACTGAAGTGATGATTATCTGCATGCTATGGGCTGATAAAAGCTGATAAACGTGGCTGATAAAAGCAGGCGTGGTTATTTTAAAAAGTTGATTTTTGACTTTAAAACGCTTCTTGTTTTTGCATTAGGACACGACAAGGCGCCACTTGAAGGAATTTGGTATTACTGGACGGTAGGTTTTACCTGAATTTTTGTATCTTCTTTTTTTTAACACGTGGTGGCGCTGGAAACGCAAGACGCAATCGATAGGAATGAAAACCTAGTCGAATACTCTTATCTCCGGCTTGACCAAATGCTATAGCGTACGCAGAAAGCTTTGGGGCGCCACACGTTTAGGGCTCTATTCAAAAAATTCCTACTGGGGTTACAAAGCACTGACACTTTGGACGAAACAGTTAATAGCAAGCTACTGTAAGGACCTCGTGAGTCGACACCCTCAAACTCGGGTAGAGCCGTGAGAGTCTAACTGAGTAATATTTTGGCGAGTTTGCGTAAAATATTATGCCTAAAGGACAAGTCTATGACGTCATAATAAAAAAGAAAAAGTCCGAGTGAGGGCAAGTTGGGCTTCGTGAATGAGATCTAAAAATTTTACCTACCTATGATGTCTAAAGAAGCTACTTACGGTTCTCGCTTCTAATAAAATAGAGAGATTCTGATTGCCTTCAAGGCAGCACTCACTTGCTCCCAATAGAACGCACTCAAGCTACACGTAATTTTAATATAAACAGAGATAATAATCTTTATCGAAACTCCTGTAAATGTTAGGCTGGTTCGTCATTACCTGGCACACAAAATAGTCGTTCACAAATTTTCGTTAAGTCGAATATTTAGTGCAACCAAGGACATAGAACGATCCTATACATGAATTCATTGTTATTTCGGGTCACTAAACTACAAAAGACTATCGACGGGGAGAAGAAAAGAAAACTTTCCCTCCAGTGTCGAAGTTTCGACAGACATGTTAGCCACCACTTCTAAGATTTTTTTTTTGCTTCTTGTTCTTTTTCTTACTTTTCATTTTCTTTGCTGCCTTATTCCCAATTTCCACCAACTCTAGTGCAGAGTAGCCAACCGAGCCAAAACATCGTTAGCCTGCCTGCTGTTTAACCCGCCACAGTGGTCTAGTGGCTAAGGTACTCAGCTGCAGACCCGCAGGTTGCAGGATCGAATCCCGGCTGCGCCGGCTGCGTTTTTGTTGGAGGCGAAAATGCTGTAGGCCCATGTGTCCAGATTTGGGTGCACGTTAAAGAACCCCAGGTGGTCGAGATTCCCGCAGCCCTCCACTACGGCGTCTCTCATAATCATATGATGGTTTTGGGAGGTTAAATCCCACAATCATTACAGCGAAAGCTGTTATGAGATCACAACTCGGGTCACGCGCGGCACCGTAGTTGTCCGCCGCCACCGCCGGTTTTCGTAACCACATTGCACGAAATTATAAAAAAAAATGCTTTATCAATGACACAGTGAGGCTCAAACACGTGTCCGCTGGGTGCCAGCACAATATTCTATTACTGAGTCACACCGGTGCTTGAGATTTGTTGGCAAACTTGCCTTAGGTATGCTTGATGTCGGGAAAGCAATCGCGTCAATACGACTTATAAACCGTTTTAAAACAACGCAAGAACAACCAGTCGTCGCACAATGCGAATAGCGTAACGAGTGGGTCGTTCAATGCTCCAACCCTTTACAAAAAGCTTGTTCTTGTTCAGCTATTAACTGTGGCGCATACCCACTTCAGTCTAAATTCCCCATCGTCTTCAGCCACTGCATGAACAATTGGCACAAAATTCCTCGCAATAGCTTAGCGGATACCACGCTTCTCAGAAAAATGACGAAACATAGAATAGCGGATGCCGGCCTACAACCCAAAAGTTTTAATATTAATGCCGTAGTGGGCATCAAGCAAATGTGCTTGCAGCAGTTACCCGATGAGTGTTTAGAAAAGGCTCTGAAATGCCACTCTTCTAGCTTTCGCTGTGAGTGTGCTGCAGCTTTTATTATAACGCCTGCTGTTTGCCTTCGTCTCCCTCGCTTCGGACATCTCGCGATGAGTATAGTGTAGACGGACTGTCATCGCTGTAGCTCGTCGTCTCATCCACTCGTTCGTGATCTCCTCGGATCAATGGGAATAGGTGCCGCTTTTCAGCATGTAGCCAGAAGGTGTGCGAACACGAAATAACCGGCGATAAGCAAGCGAGCACGTTGTATGCTCGCCAGTCCTTTCTATATGAAGAGCCTCACGGTCGGACCGCATTAGTCGAACGATGCAAAGCCACCGCTCCACGGGACTCCGGGGCATAAAAGACGGCGACCGCGCGGCCTCCGTTCGGAAGCGAGAAGCGTTCTTGTGCTGCCATGCACACGAATGGCGCACTGCCGAAAGCAACAGAACTTCCGCAGCCGCGCAGTGATTGTGTCCCGAGAGGCTAGCGCGACCGATAAGATAGACGGGTCCCGGCGGCGTACACACAGCCGTTTACGGACGACGCTGGGAAGGGACCGCCCGAACGACCGATAGGAGGCCATAAAAATATCACGCCCCCGCAGGGGAAAGTGATGGGCGAAAAGATGCGGCCGGACACAAGAGAGAGCTCCGCCGCAAATTTCCCGCCGAGGTTCTTTACCGCCGATGTTTGTCTTCGGACTGTGTACGCATGATGACGGGTTGGAGCTTCCTTTCGGATGTCAGGGCGACCGGTCTTTGCGATTGTCCTGTCTTTGGAAATTACTGTATAGTCCAGCATGTTTTATGCATGACGGCTCGTGAATGAAAAATGACTGACGACACTTTTCGTTTATGCATTCACGTGGGACGAAGTGGGCTGTTCGCGACAAATCTTTTTTTTTCCCCCGTGTCGTATAACTACGGCCATTCGTCATATAATGTAGATGCGTTTGACCGGTTCGTCGGCTCACTGAAACTAACTATAGCCTCGGTAAGAGCTTGAGATGAGAGGCTACCAAGGACTCTAAGCGCCTGAGCGTAGATGAACACTTGAGGTGCACTGCAATGATCATGAGAGTTACGGTGTCGGCTTCAGAAGATCTGCCCGTTGAGTGGCCTTCCACTCCCAAGTTTATGAAACAATATTTCTGTTCCTGCAGATTTGTTCTCTACAGAGTGCGCTAGGACCTCGGGTACGATTTGTAGCGATGGATATGTTCAAAGTGTAGGCACTTTATTGTTGAAAACTAAACGTTGTCCATCTCAAGCAGAAGTGAGTATTAAATTGTAAATGTAATCTGACCAAGCAACTATCGTATAACAATTATCGCCAAAGGGTCATTCCACGGCAAACATCCCAACCATATTGGCGACCAACTATCGTATAACAATTATCGCCAAAGGGTCATTCCACGGCAAACATCCCAACCATATTGGCGACCATCTCAAATGTATTCGAAAAAAAAAATCGCGCTGATTTACTGCATTGAAAACAGTGAGGCGGTAGAATATTTCAAAAAGAAAAAAAATTGGTCACGTGGCTCCTTCTGAACTTCCTCGAATCTCCTTCGGACGTTCTTTGTGGAACAAATTATTTTCAAAGTACCGCTCCTTCTTTCCATGCCAAGTTTGATCTACGTGTTAAGTAAATGTGCTTGTGTAAAGTGTTTGAAGATCGGATTTTACTGGCACACACGCCTCCGAGAATTTCACCAAAATGTGTTATATTTGCATTTTTTTCTATTGCAATACTGCACTAAAACTGTTGCTTGGGCGAGTTGGTTCACGACTATTTAGACTGATTTATCAGCGCGAAAAGACGGGAAAGACACGCACACACCGCGCTGTGTGTGTGCGTCTTTCTAAATGTCCCGTCTTTTTGCGCTGAAAAATCAGTTTAAGCAATACTGCACTTTGAATGAATATCTAAGTTTTTACACTTACTCCACAGAACATATATTTTGAGAAAAAATATTTTTAGACCTCTCAAGCTGCCAAACATTACTGAGAAAAATTCACACGTTTCTCAGAAATCGCCATTTTCGTCCATAAATGAGACGCAATTAGCACCATGTGATAGTACAATTAAAATCACTTTTACACCTAAATCGAAAGCAAATGACCAGCTCTTTTTGTATGGCGAATGTTATCATTACAATGTTTGTTTTAAGGAAGAAAAAAAAATTTGGAACTTTCCCATCGACGGCAATAGAAAATTTCAAGGCGGCAGCTGTCGTATCACCAAATCTGAAGTTAGGCGCAATTGGGAAAGTTCGAAAATTATTTTCTTCCTTAAAACGAAAATGTATTATAGGATTTGCCATATGAAAAAAACTGCTATATGCTTTAGATTAAAAGAATAAAGGTGATTATTAATTGCACCACCACACGGTGTAAATTGCGTCTCAATACAGACAGAAATGACAATTTTGCAAAATGTGTGAATTTCTCTCGTAAAGTTCAGCAGCTTGAGAGGCCTCAAAATATTTTCCCTTCAAAATATACCTTCTGTAGAGTATGTATTCAATGCTTAGATATTCATACAAAGCAGAGTATTGCAAAAGAAACAACCACATTTCGGCTGAGTTGCTGGAGGCGTATGTGCCAGAAAGATTGCAATAATATTACTGAGCTTCAAACACCTTACACAAGAACATTTACCCAACATGTTGATAGATTGCGGCATAGAAAGAAAGAGCAGTACTTTGATAATTAAGTTTTCCACAAACAACACCCAAACAACATTTCGGGAAACGGCAGCCACGTGTCCAGATTTTTTTTTCTCTCAAAACATTCTACCGTTTCACTGTTTTCAATGCAGTAAATCAGCACAATTTTTTTCAAATGCATTTGAGATAGTCGCCAACATGGCTGGGATGTTTGGTATAGAATGACCGCAAACAGAACGCCTCTAGCCGTCTTACGTGATCGTAAATAGAAGGCAAATGTCCACTCTTCATGACCTTTTCAGTGCAATAAAAATACAGCGATAATGATTTATTGATGAATGATATGTGAGGTTTACCGTCCCAAAGCCACCATGTGATTATGAGAGATGCCGTAGTGAAGAGCTCCGGAAATTTCGATCACGTTGGGTTATTTAACGCGCACTCAAATCTGAGCACATAGGCCTACAGTATTTTCGCCTCTATCGAAGAAGCAGCCACCGCAGCCGGGATTCGATCCCGCGACCTGCGGGCCAGCAGCCGAGTACCTTAGTCACTAGACCACCGCGGTGGGATAAAGATACAAGCAATTTCTTTTACAGCGAAAGCTGTTATGAGATCACAACTCGGGTATCACGCAGCGCCATAGTTGTCCGCCGCTGCCGCTGCCGCCACCGGTGTCCGTAACCACGCCGCGCGGAATAAAAAAAAAATGGTTCCAAATCTGCATGTTACACCGCAAATGTAGTCGAAAAACGATAGTTGTGCGTCTGGAGAGAGTGAACAAAACGTCTATTTGATGTTCTGCACAAGAAAATCGGTGAAGGGTATTCTAGAGGCGCTGCGTAAGAGTGCCTCGGGCGTGTAGCGGAGGTGAACCAGCGCATCGAGGCACGTTAGACACAAGCGCCATCTGGCAGTTATCTTCGAAAACGAAGGCGTGTAGCCCGCGGAGAAAGATGCGCTCCAGTCTCGGAGGTGATAAGGTGTAGAACGCAAAATGACGGGCAGGTGCCACCACCGTGACGTCGTAGCAATGCGTTGGAAACACCTTTTTGAGTATCGGGTTGCACTGTCAGCGCAGCGCGATAAACGCTACATTCCTTAGAGTTTACTTGTGTGTGCCTCTTCTAGTATAAAGGCAGACATACAAAACTTCGAAGTGTTGTTATGGCGCCTCAGATATGCGCAATAATTGCTTTTTAATTGACAATCGCACAACTATGAACGCTAAAAACTTAAGCAATATTGGTGGGCGCTGCCAATAGGGTTAGCCGTTTGGTGCCGTTTGAGGTATCGTTAGAGCGGACAAACACACAAATACAGACAGACAGACCAAAATTTTTTCTGTCGAAGGTCCCCAAGAAAGACTATCGTCTTTAAAAACTAGTACCAATGACGCAGTGGAGCTCGAACCCGGGTCCGCTAGGTGCCAGCCCAGTAGTCTACCACTGAGCCACGCTGGTGCTCATGACTTGTTGGTAATCTTGCCTTAGGCAGGCTCGATGTCGGGCAATAAAGTGTTTTAAAACAGCGAAAGAACGACCAGTCGTCGCACAATGCGAATTTATAGCTTAACCAGTGGGTCGTCCAATGCTCCAACCCATTACAAGAGCTTGTTCTTGTTTCCCTATTAACTGTGGCGCATACCCACTTCAGCCACAATTCCTCATCGTCGTCAGCCACTGCATGAACAATTGGCACAAAATTCCTTGCAATAGTTTAGCGGATACCATGCTTCTCAGAAGAATGACAAAAATTTGCATAGCAAATACCTGGCTACTACGCTAAAATTTTCAATAGTCATGCCATAGTGGGTATCAAGCAAGTGTGCTTACGAGATTCCAAAAGGTTTCATGCACTAAGCGTTTGAAGTGCGCACTACGAACAAGCTGTTGCTATCGCGTTCAACTCCTGAAGGCGAAGCTTTAGGGTTAATTTTTACATAAGCATCGCTTCACTCCATTGGTACAAAACAAACCAAGAAATAACTTTGAAGAAGTTCAAGCGTATACGCGTCAGATATTTCGTCCTCTGGGCAAAACTGCCGAATTTCTCAAAATCAAGTGTTCCAAGAAGATCATGCGTGCATAACATTGAACGTAAGTCGTATACGCTGTACCGGATCCATATATATATATATATATATTTATCAAGCGAGCATAGCATCGGGGATGCATTTCACTACGGATATATGATCATCTTAACATACAACCAACCCACTTGTCGTGTCTTTTCTCGTTCGTGTATTCGTCGCCGACGAATACACGAGAGGAGACAAGCGCAGACGGGCTAGTTGTCTCTTCTTAGTAACGCTGCCCCATACAATTTATTATGAACCCCAACCAACTAGTCTACCTGTCCGTTATTCTCCTAGTTTTAGTGGCTATAGTTTTGTTAAATGACCTTAGTGAATGTTGCACATTGTGGTCATTCGGAGACATTTTAAGCCTACATACTGTGATATAAATTTAATCAGCTATGAAATCGCTTCTTTTAAACAATGTGCCCCGCCGCCCTTCCTACATAAATGCGCCTGGATGATGGCACACTGTAGGGAGCTTAGCGCTTTTGCTCACTGAGGTATACAACGTGCTTGATGTGTTCCAGACTGTGCTTAGTCTCATAATAGGTGGCCTTTTTGTGCAATTAATTCGTGCTACTGTCCCATTCGAGTTGTTCCATTTGAGTGGCGCCACTGCTCCGTGCGAACTTCTTAGTGGAAGGGCGCCATTAACAGCAGCGAGCACGGGACTTGTTTCCCGGTGTAGTCAGTCGCAAGAAAACTGAACGACTGCAATAACTCTCAAGATTCCTTTAAGTTGACCCTGAGCATTGAACAATGACGGTACAGTGATGACGGGACATGTCCGACTAAATAGAGGTGTGTACATGACTCTTCCACCCCTACCCCATTAGGTGTTCAGGGGGGCTTTCTGTGCACACGTTTATGAATACGCAGTAGAGTGAACGAGTAGAGTTCTCACCCTAGCGAGCCAGTCGTCCTCCTTGGCGGCCCGGCTCAGGTGCCTCTCCATGGCCTCCCAGTCGATGGTGGGCATGCTTGTCTCGATGTTGTACACGTCGAAGTCGCCGCACCGCTCGGGAGACAACGACGCCCGGCCCCGACGGCGTTCCGCGGTGGCGACCGAGCTCGTACCGGCGGACCGCGAGGTCTGCTGGCGGCCGTCGACGTGTCTCGCAGCTGGTCCCGCCGGGGCCAGCGAGAGCCGCGAACGGCGCACCTTCTCGGGGGTGAAATTGAGCAGCGACGCGGCAGACGTGGTCGCCTCGCGTGTCAGCTCGGCCTTGTCGAAAATTTTGGCCACGTTCTCCGGTAGAGCCCACCTGCGGATGCGCGTGCGTGTGACTGCCGCTTATTGCCGCGGCAACAACGTTCTGCGGGCAAGCTATACTTACAAACGAATCGTTACTACTGCTGAACTCATATTTCGCAAAGCTTGACGTTTCCTGGGTGTTTTTTTTTTGTTATTGGCTGGGTGCCACCACTTTTGATATAGCCAAAGTTTATACTTAGATGGTATTCTTTTTTTTTCTTACGTAAACCTTAAGAATTACTGAGTGCCTTTTGCGAACAGTGAGTGAATAAACAAAAAAAAAGAAAAGAAAACGAGCGCTTTGCCGTTAGCCAGTTATAATAGAAATGTACTAAAAAATGACACATTTGTGCAGTCCAATGTAATAAAATCCTAATCAATGAAATAGAGCTCGTTAAGTGCAAGATAAATAAGCAAACATGAACGGACACGTTGTATATGTACGACAGACACTTAGCAAAGTTGAAACAACAACAAAGAGATAAGTTGGGGAAGATGGACGCTTGAGGAGATGAAAAACGCTTGGAGCACAGGGTGTCACAGGTGCCAACGCTTCGATAACCTGGTCCGTATATGTCTTTAGATCTCATTAATAGTGTGTCAAACACGGAAAAACGAGCCCTTAAGTATACACTTACACTTACACACACACACACACACCACACACACACACACACACACACACAACACACACACACACACACACACACACACACCACACACACACACAACACACACACACACACACACACACATATATATATATATATATATATATATTATATATATATATATATATATAATATATATATATATATATATATATATATATATAACGCGTTCGATGCTCTAACCACTGAGCTATCATAGCGGCCGTCCCTCCATCCACTTTTTGGGGTTTATATGTGAATTTAGAAGTAGGAGTGACAGTCAGCGCCATCTATAAGCCAAACAACGAGTGTGAAAACACTCTTATTCGCATGTTGGCGTCACGTAGCACGTGAACCTATTATGAGCGGGCAGCTGATTAATTGTCCCGAACGAACGCGTTATTCGAAGGTCGTAGGATCGATTCCTGCTCACAGCTGGTAATTTTTTCATCCACTTTTCTTTCTTCTTTCTTCTTATTTACATTCCATTGGTTCTAATAACTTCCCCTGTACATCCCTTGGCATTACTGTCTGTTAGATCTCATTAACTATTGTGTTAAACACGGAAAAACGAGCCCTTATGTAGTACACTTCTTTCCCTTATTTTATATATATATATATATATGGTTGTGTGTGTGTGGTGTGTGTGTGTGTGTGTCCAGTCAGCGCCACCAGTAGCCATGGCGGCGAGTGTGGCACACTTTTTATTAGCCTATTTGGACGTGAACTTATTACGAGCTGGCAGCTGACCAATAATCCCTCGTATACAACCTACAGCATTAAGTCTACCAGTATGAGACCCTCGATAATGATTAAGAGAAAGAAGTGTATACTTAAGGGCTCGTTTTTCCGTGTTTTGGCACAATATTTATGAGAACTAACAGAGAATAATGCGGAGGAAAGTATAGGGGAAGTCATTAGGCTGAATTGTAATGTAAATGTGAAGAAGAAGGAGTAAATGTGGGTGCAAAGATAACTTGCCGTGGGCAGGAACCAAACCACCTGCTAACTGGGCACCTCGCCCCCTTCCGGGAATATAATACTTTCGGCCTATTGATCTACTTATATAAATAGATATATTTACGAGACGGCAAAGCCACCTCGTAGTATATCTTCACTTCTCCTGTGCAATATACTATAAGTTTTTGAATACACGCGCAGCTGATTTTTGGTGTAGTAGATACTAAGGGCTTACCTGGACACGTCTTCCGGAAGTGAGGCGTCTAAGTCCGGAGCTACGCTGTAAGAGGGAAGCTTATCGGTGCCACCTTCCAGAAGATGCTTACGCCGAGATGCGTTCTGCTGGTCTATCTCGGCCTTCGTCACCGCCGCGGAGCTCAACACGTTCTCGCACTCCTCCAGTATCTTCAGAGGAGGCAGCACGTCCGGCAGGAGTCTGACGCCCTCGTCGCGGTACGCTTTTCTCCTGCTTCTTCTCGAGAACTCTTCGGCATCCGGCGTCAGCGCCCTAGGGTCGAACGGGTCTCCGCCGTTGACCATCTTGAGGTCCCCATACTCCTCCACGGCCGCACGTTCGCGCACGTTGGCGTCCGTTTTCTTCACCTTGTCCATCACGAAGCTGTCTTCGGGCGTCCAGGCGACGTCCCTGAAGGCGTTGGCGTTGCTCACTAAATCCACGGACATGGTCGAGGACGTCATCGACGCCATTCCGATCATGGACGACGACGTCAGCGACGAGGCCAGGGACGCCGTGCTCCCTTCGCTCATGGGACTGAAGTCGTTGTAGTCGCCGGATGTGGGCGACGAGCCCACGTTCAGCGTCAGCACGTTGGCCATGAGCGCGGTTACGGGTTCAGCCGTGACGAAGTTCATGGTCACTTCATCGTCCTGGCCGCCTACGAAACGAGTGTCCGCACTTCCCAGAAATACCGAGTCGATGAAGTTGTTGTTGGGCTCGATTCTCTCATTCAAAAGCGCTCCATCGTTCATCTCCGTGAGGCCACTGTCCTCAGACGATTCTTCTTCGTCTGAAGATGATGACGCCGTGGAAGAGTTTTCCGAGCCCGAGCCGTAGTCGTCTCCGGCCAGTATGTTGGCCTTGGCGGCGGCCAGCAATGGACTAGTGTCCTCGAACTCTTCCTCGTCCTGGTCCGAGAGGTCTCTGTCCTCTGGCTCAGATGACGAGAGGGACATGGCACGGACGCTGTCGGCATCTGGTGAGCCCATGTCGCAGGCGGTGCTGCGCTCCTGGGGCCATGGTGAAGTTCGGAATCTAGAAAGAGAGAGAGAGAGAGGGTTGAAGATCAATCTGAAAAGCTGCAGCATTGTGTAGAAACTTGACCACAAAAACACCGCTAAGCGCGTTCGAGCCATTGAGATAGAAATGTGTCGCGGTGTTAAGCTAAGTGGTGACCCCACTGTTACTGCTGCGTAACTGAAGTACAAGCGCACAGCCGCCTAAATCCTTTTAAGAAATGTGAGAAGTGGCAACTCTTCTGTTTCAGCGCCACATCATGGAACGAAGTTGCATTATGTTGTTTTGTTGACGTGTGCTTTGTGGGAACAGACCTGCCCCCACTCTTTTGCTGACTTAATTTAGTTGTATGAAAAAACACACACAAAAAATAATTTCTCTCACGCACGGTAGTTTTGGACGGCTGTTATTTCTCTCACGCACGGTAGATTTGGACGGCTGTACTTGCGTCGTACGCTAAAATATATATCTGGAGACCACGCTGTAGACTAAGAGTGCTCGAGCCATTGGTGCTCTTCACTCATTTTATCCTGATTTTATTTTATGCTGATCCAACCCATGGCTATCCCAACTACAAATGGTGGCTCTTCATAAGAAAAAGCTTCGTCTACCAAATTTAAAGATATCGTAGGAGGAATTCATAACGACTGAAATGTATGCTGATGAAAGTAAATAAATCTCCATTGAAAGCTAGGCGAGCTAAAAGATCAATCATCTCTTTACACAACACCATATCTTTATCTAGTTAGAAATTTAAGTCATGACTTATCTTTAAAAAGTGCCTGCCTAGTATTTATGCGAATAAAAGTAATTTGAAACTGTTCTATTTTTGTTCTGAACACGATTACGTTCAATATCCAAGTTCGTGCGCGTGAGAAATATATTTGCCCATCACTAATGCATAACCTTACATGCTCTAACAAACCAAATCTCCACATAGGTGTACTCACAAGAAGTTTTTCGGCGGAGACTTGCGTTCTGACAGGCCTCTGTAGGACCTCAGTCGGTCCTCATATCGAGGGCTCACGTGGCGGCTGTCGAAAAAGCGGCAAAAAGTGAGACGCTCTTCGCGTTACGAACATATACATATTTTCTAAAGCCAAAGAATCTCCAAACAACAAAGTCTGTTTGTATACCTCTATCTATAGCATTGAAGAAGGCATTTTGTTTCGTATTCTTTTTAATATCAATGCCGGGGTGCTTCAAGACTTCAATGATGTATTTCCGTTACGGAAAGGACGTTGAGAAAATACGCACGATCAGAAAGCAACAAAAAAAGAAGATCTATCAATAGGTGTCGAACCCACGACCCTTCGTTCTGTGACAGCCGAGGTCGGGAAGGTTAACCTATGCAAAAACATAAAAAAAATGTCCCTTCCTCCTCCCCGAAGGTAATCGTGAGGCAATGCGAATGCATTGCGTAGCGTCCATAATGACGTTTCGCACGTGAGAACCCAGCTTTAGAAGAATAATGTTTTCTTTTTTTTTACACCACGCAGCCATAGAGAAAGAAAAATGGCGTAGCAGGCCAATAGCGCCATTCGTCGCACATGGCGAATTTCTGTCGCGAGAAACGCGGTAGGCGTTTCCAGCTCTAGTAGCTAGTGTGCACGGTTAAAAAATACTATGAAGTGAACAAAATAAACAGCGTTCTCGGCTCGACGTTGGTGTTTCACAGATACGTCTCAAGCACACATTTCTGGATGTTCTTGTGAGGCGCCCAGCCAGCGAACGGTCAAGCGTGAGGCGCGAGCGGACTTGAAAGTGGGGCGCATGGAGGAGAGAGAGCGAACAGCGAGAGAAGGAGCGGCGAACCACTGCACTTCTCCTCTCCTTTCATCGGAGTGACTGGCGTCCACTCAGCATGAAGTAGACTACGCCACCACACATCTACCAGCCGATCCACCGAACGTAGCGACAGACCCATATCCAGTGCGAACACTGTACTTCGCCTGGCCACGCTGCTCATTGACGACGTCATCAACCATAGAACCTGGATAGGATCTATATAATCGGACGAGATACACAGCTCCAACGGGGCGCCACATCGCAAGCCCCAAAATGCTTACACCACTGCTAACTTTCCAGGTTAGTTACATTGGTCTCTTAAAAGAATTTTGTAGCAACGATCCATTCTTAGTTACGGTGTCATGCCCCTATGCCATCAAATGGCATCGCGTAATCAGTCTGCGTTGCGATGCAGTTACCTTTAATTTTTGTGCCAGTACTATTACTACTTTGCGGTGATGTGGAACCTAATCCCAACCCAACTAGAATGCGCGAGCTAGAACCCGTACTAAATGCAATCAAGAAAATAGAAAAACAACAAAAGACAATTCGCTCCGCGCTAGCAAACCTCAAGAGTGCGCAAGCCGTGCAAGAAAAACTGCTCTCGTCAGTGAAGTACCGTGTAGTCTTGCTTAAATCAACAAAACACACTGGTAATTGACTCTAGCACAAACGATGCAGATCTAATTAAAAGTGACATATAAGTTCCTAAAGCTGCCAGTCTCGACGCATTGAATAGGTTACGCAGAAACAATCTACCTTTTCTTGAAACAGAATATTTCACGACGCACCACTGTCTTCGTTTCTACTAGCTCGATGGTTACAAATCACCTAACGAACATGCACTCATGCTCGCTGACAAGCTCCGATATGAAGTTGCTGCAACCGAGCGACGACATCGTTGTTTACCGGGGCCGGAAAAAGTTGAAAGGACACCAGACGCACAACTGTACAGACATCACGATCGGTTGTGCGCCTTCTTCTACGGTTGCATTCCGACACGAGGCCGACGCAGCGCCCTGCCCTTGTGCCCGTGTTCCGCGTGAAACTCACCGGCGTCAGCGTTCTGCGACCGTGGTGACTTTGAGCACGGTGCAAGTGACACTTGAACGCGGTTGCTCTAACGTTGAGATTACATGCAATGCTGGGGGCGAGTATAACAAGCGGAACAGAAAAGGTGTTTTATTACCCACATGCAAGTTGTTACTGTACACATACAACACGAAACTACGTATGTGCACATGGTCCCCATTGCGTCTTGCTGGGCTCAACAGCGTCGTCCGTTGTTACAAGCAGGAGCACTGCCCAACCGTCACTGACCTGCAAGGCGTTCGTCGTCGTTCTGCTTCGTCATGGTGCCCAACTCAATTTCGCCGAACACTTCAAATGCTTCATCCGCGTCATCCGCCGCACGACACATAGATATGCGCTCGTTCTACGCACTGTTCAGGCCCCGTGGTGGACGAAAGGTTTTGTAAACGTTGCCAAGAGTACAGTAACTGCCAAGAGAACACTGCGTAACCAATAACGCAGTGCAGAGCAGGGATATTGTCCGCCACCGGCGCTACGGCTCAGCACGGCACTTTCGGAGGCACACATGCCGCCGTCAGCCGCGGCCGCTCACTGCTAGACCAACTACACTGCGCAACACGCAATCATAGCAACGCCCGCCATTGTGCCCAGTGAATATGGCCGCCATGATGTCATTTCCTCCACACTTTTCCCGTAGCGCGCCGGCTGGGCATGCCCTCTCCTATCTTTCTTTCCTCCGTGGATCTACATAATCGCACGATATACGCAGCTCAGACGCGGCGCGACATCCAAGCCCCAAAATACTTACACCACTGCTAAACTTCCACATGCTGATTAGCCTGATGTCAAAGAGCCTGTCCCTGTTTGTGGTCCTTCCGTCGGAGCAACTGCATGGCGTCCGCTCAGCATGAAGTGAACTACGCCATCGCGCATCTACCAGCCGATCCACCGAACGTAGCGACAGACCCATATCCAGTGCGAACACTGTGCTTCGCCTGGCCATGCTGCTCATTGACGACGCCATTACCCATAGGGCCTGGATGCATCGGATCTATATAATCGGACGAAATAGGCAGCTCAGACGGGGTGCCACATCGCAAGCCCCAAAATGCTTACACCACTGCTAACTTTCCAGGTTAGTTACATTGGTCTCTCAAAAGAATTTTGTAGCAACGATCCATTCTTAGTTACGGTGTCATGCCCCTATGCCATCAAATGACGTCGCGTAATCAGTCTGCGTTGCGATGCACATGCCTTGAAAATTTTTGTGCCAGTACTATTACTACTTTGTGGTGATGTGGAACCTAATACCGACCCAACTGGAATGCGCGAGCAAGAACCCGTACTAAATGCAATCAAGAAAATAGAAAAACAACAAAAGACAATTCGCTCCGCGCTAGCAAACCTCAAGAGTGCGCAAGCCGTGCAAGAAAAACTGCTCTCGTCACTGAAGGACCGTGAACCTTGGTTAAATCAACAAAACATACTGCAGTAATTGACTCTAGCACAAACAATACAGATCTAATTAAAAGTGACGTAGAAGTTGTTATAGCTGCCAGTCTCTGCGCAAAGTATAGGCTACGTAGACACAATCTGCTTTTTCTTGAAACAGAATATTTCACGACGCACCACTGTCTTCGTTTCTACTTGCTCGATGAATACGTATCACCTAACGGACGTGCACTCATGCTCGCTGACAAGCTGCGATATGAAGTTGCTGCAACCGAGCGACGACATCGTTGTTTACCGGGGCAGGAAAAAGTTGAAAGGACACCAGACACACAAAAACTTGGAAATAGCGAAGGACAGAAATCTTGCGCGGTGAAAGTTTTCTAATAAGAATGCGAACAATGTTGAAGATAATATTTAATTTTTTTCTTTTTATATCTTCCCTTAAGCTACGTAGTATATAAAAGTTAGCGTTCGTGGACTACGTGCAGAAGCGTATAAAAAAAAGGTGTGCTTGCGCTTTGTAGCTTTAGCTGTGGTGCCACGGATGGGTGTTGCCGAGTGCAAGCGTCAACGTCAGTACATGCGTTCACGTAAAACGGTGCTTTAGCGCCCACAAACATTTCGCAAGCTCTCTTAAACCATTGTGCAGCAAACATTCAAAGGCCTCATCAAGAGTGAGGCCCACGGGATGGCTTTATGCTCTCCCATAGTACGGTACCTATAACTATAAATCGTTACCCACTTTTTCTAAACACACTATTTCTGCAAGGACAAGTTTCACTTTCGTGTTATACCGATTCCTATGGCGGAGGGTCGAACCATGTTTTTCAACTTAGCCGCTATTTTACTATTGCCCGTTGTCCTCCCTCTGGTTGTTGCGAAGCCTCTCCGGCAGCAGCTTGGCTGTTCTTTGCATCGGTCTAATTTTTGCTCAAGTAAATTTCGGAGTAGAAGAACGAATGTCGCTGCTCAAAGATTTGAAGGGCATAAGCACGCACCACGCGGTCTATGTGAGCATGTGAAGTTTGAGTATAGCACCGACTGAAATTAACTCACCGCCATATTAACGGACAATTATTGCTACACACGATCAGTTGTGATTATTATTATTATTATTTATTATTATTATTATTATTATTATTATTATTATTATTATTATTATTATGAAACAAACATACAAAGTACAAAATGCAGGGAGCAAGATTAAATCATCACCCCGAATTCGGCACCATATCTGCCTACTCCTATAGGAAGAGAGTAACAGAAATAGTATAGTTGGGGATATCAATGACGCATACATGTATAAACAAGTGTGGGAAACGAATGCATGTGACGGTTCTCACGAGATGATTTCATACCTTTGATATACAATTTTATCATGTGAAGGCAGCCTAAACAGTGGATGCGTACCAATGTGATAATCGTAAAATAGCAGTTCAAAAAAATCATAAAACAACGACGGAAGAACTAACATATACACTTCCGTCAAATATATTTTTTGTACTGTTACTTTTCGATTACGAGGAACCAGCTATATATAGCTCAATTTAACACTATATACAGTGACAAATTCAGGAGATTTCGCATAAAATGTTATCTGATACATTTCACTGAAGGCTTACGTTTGTCATACGTAAGGCTAGCTTCGATAGACCATAAACCGAATAAGAAAAGTCAGATGTTCGTGTATTTCTCACTCATACGTCGATTATCCAGGTAATTTAATGGAAATGTGTTAATATACGGCATCTCAGGTCAACTATAGCGTCACCGTAACGGCGATATTCTCAGTCAGCAAATCGGAGACTGAACTCTGCGTACGTACAACATGCCGTGGAACATACCTGCGCAGGAGGCACTTCTCTTCAGGAAGTGGAACGTTCAGCTTCAGCCTCATGGCGGCGAAGTCCTGCAAGCAATAAGCGATTTCGTAAGTCATTGAAACCCTTCTGACACGCCGAGCTATGATAAAATACGTAGAACAAACGAGTGTTCACCCACAGGTGCCCTAAAGTACATTAATTAGCTGACGGGAACTTGTCTTCAGCCGCAAAGATGTCGGTTTCAGTTCATTTTGACGTTTCTCGGCTTGATAACGCCATTTAACACGCACGTGTAAGTTAGAAGAGCCAGCAGATACGCTCTGATGAACAAAACCTACCCAGCGTTAATAGACATGTCTGTGTTTTTGGCAAAAGTCCGTAAGATGTCATGAACGCCTATTACGACGCTCACTTTAGTTTTATTCCACTAGAATAAATCATACTCTACGCCTGCAAAGGTAGGGTTTTGCTTCGTTTTCTGCTGCTATTACAAGGCATAGTTTCACCGGCAAGCATCATGGGAAGGTTGCCTAAGCAATATATGAGCGCATAAATATCGCTTCTTTCGTCACCGTTATGTATCACTTTCATGCTTCCTGAAAGATCGTTATTTTCAATCATAGCTGGCCTGCCACCACGTCCGCTTATTGCTTCATTACTCGGAGTGCCCTGCCTAAAGGCATAGGTGGTCTCCGCCCATCGTCCCGGCTGTAATAGTACAGAGGTTAGACTAAAAAAAAAAAAGGATCAAGAAGATTATCGGGGCGTTTGCGTCGCATACATCTGCGTCCTTGCGCAAGAACCTTGCCAAGAAAAAGCGCGCATACTTGACAGCTCCGAACACGCAGCGTCACATGGGATTTATCACCGGTTGACAGTGCTCTCATCTGACAGCTATGAAACAAAGCACACCCAAAGGGCACACACACACAAAAAAAAGAAAGAGTCCTTGCTACACAACGAAGTCCACACGCACTGAAGCAAGGCAAAGGCGAGAATGAGACACACGCATGGACAGAGTACACGCTTGCGAAAACTGAAAAAAAAAAAGTCCTTAAACGCCTGGAGATCAGCTGCGCGGTACGCGAGACAAAAGGCGGCGCAAAAAAAAAAAAAAAGGAAAGAAGAAGAGCAAGCAAGACATGAATGGAGGAGAGCAGAGACAAAAGGCGGCCGACTTTCGTAGCCACTGGCGACGGCGCAAACTAGATGACGTCACAACAGCGGTGCGCCGGCTGTGTGATGAGGGGACGTGTATAGTGGCGTAGCTACTGCCGCTGTTTCCAAGCGAGACAGCGGTCTTGCCTCGTATAGGGCTTGTTGTCAACGTATACCGCGGCGCATCAAGTTGTGCCTCGCGCACTTAAGTGTGTTCTGCCGCAGCGCCAGTTATATGGGCGGGATTATAGTGGCCTATATAATTTTCTAGTATTTTGTCCATACGGTGTTGGCATGAACGTTGATTGTTGGTGAAATAGCGCATGTTTTACTGCATGCTGTTGTAGAGAAAAATGAGATGTTGCCAATTCAAAAAAAAAAAGTGCGACGTTACAGACATTTATGCACCTTTCTCTCTCACACACAGACAGACGTCTGCATGTAGCGCAGATGTAGACGATGTGTGCTACTAAATGTTGTCGCGCATGTCATGAGCAGGTTCGGGGCGACAAGCGACCCTCCGTTGGCACGTGACAAATGTGGCGGCGCATCGTAGGTTGGCCATCGATCGCCAGTGAAGCGGCGTGTGGCCTACCACAGGAGAGCCTGGACACACATCGCGCCCTTAGCGCTCGCCTACCGGCGCTTATAAGCGACCGCGTGTAGTTCAATGCACTGATTTTGCACAGCCGAACGCGGGAAATAAAGGAACTCCGCTCGAAGCCTCTGTGAGCTTTCTCGGCGTCAAAGCGAAAACACGAGTTGCCAGAACGACCTAAAGCAACGGAAGAAGCAGCAGGCATAATTTTAGGGGCGAAGCTCCTTATGGTTGTGGGTCTGTCCATCCTCCGACGGTGTATGTAGCCACCAGTGGCACATACCCGAAAGAGCGGTCTTTCGAATGTCCGCTGGTTGGCGGCACTTGGATATGATGAATACATGATGAAAAGATGCGAGACCTGTCATCTCATCAATGGCACTGCTTCAGACGCTTCAGGCGTGCACTTTTGTTCGTTGGTCACTGTGCAAGATGGTCTCCTACTAGACCGCGTTTTTCCTTGACAGTCAGCTGTGCGTGTAGCTCTCGGCGTCGCTGCAGTTTGCTGGCGCGATGAGGAAAACAGGTGCTACATAGTAGGTATACCGCTGGTACGACGGCAACATATACGACGTTACTGTACGCGCACGATGGTGCTACAGTTGAAACACGACGCTTGGCCTTGTGCGTCTACTTCGCACCAGTGTGCGGTAACAAGTGTGCTGCTATCGTCGTTGCGTTGGTTAATATTGAATTGTAGTGGCAGTACTGTTCTTACAAAGGTGAGTGAGGCTGTAAGTTGCCTATCTATAGGATGTTCCGGGTAAAAAGCACCAAGTGATAAAAAATTAAGCATGAGCGCTACAGCGTCTCCAATTAACGCAGTATTGTTCTGAGTCATGTAGAGCATGTCATAATGCGATCCGCAAAGCTCGGCAAATAATAGAAATTACTTAATGAACTTTTTATATTAGTGACTCTTGATAAAAATCTTGAATGCAAAACTTGTAGCGCTCATTCAGAAATAATGAAATTTTACATCTTCAGTGAGATAACTGCGCTGCTTAATTTTTTCCCACGCTTTGTATAAAAATTGCGAACATTAAAAAAATACCACGTGATTGCCGCCAAACGCGTGGCACTTTTAGTGCCCTCAGATGTAAGTTCATGGAATTGTCAGAGACTGCTCATGCACGAAGGTCGCTAGAACAAGCCATCGGTGACTACGATGGACGTTATGCGATGGCAGGGTCGTAGCGTTAAAAATAGAAGAGAAAAAAGAAAAGAGGAAAAAAAATTGACTAAAATGCTGCCTGCACGTGCAAATGCGATATACGAGACCGTAGGCAGCATTCCAGGTAGCACCTGATTTTGTTTTTCAGGCTAGCGATATACACGACGGAGGGAGAGAGGGTGAAATGGTGATGAAGGAAGGATATAAAGATTACGACGGGAATACGTGGTGCAACGTTTTTTTTTTTTTTCGGGCACGCTTCGACAAGGGAAAGTCAGAGTCTGGAACAATGCGTTCTGCTAATGAAGTACGTGCGAATATGACTCTCGCCCTCGGCCGAGCAAACGGAAAGAGGAGAGAAGCGGCAAGATTATTTTTTCACAGACGGCACCCTGCAACTCGGGTAAATAGTTCGACATTGGTGCGAAATTACGAAACTCTCAAGGAAACAGGCACGTTCAGAAAGCCGCGTGAGCGCACGAAAGGCGTGAGTGAGTCGCTTAGAACAGACATTCTCGCTTCCATGGCAACCCATCCACACGCAAGCGTGCGCGACGTGAGTGGTGAAACCGGCAGTTCCAGCAGTAGTGTTTGGTGTAGACTCGAGTGCGGAGGACTTCACCCTTATACGATGTTCATCTGCATCAGCAGTTAGAAGAAAGATATTTTTAAAGACGTCTCGACTTCTGTAACTGGATATTGATACGGGCAGAAGATAATCCCGGCTTCCTGAATAACATAATCTGGTCCGACGAAGCCCAATTTTCGTGCAATGGTCAAGTCAACCTTGACAACGGCCATTACTGGAGCGCTACAAATCCTCATTGGCTGTTGCAGTCACAACAGCAGGTGCAGTGGTCTTTGAGTGTTCGGTGCGCCATTTACGACGGCAAAGTTGTTGGCCCGGTCTTTTTCGACGGAACACTCACAGGAGAACGCTACGTCAGGGAAATACTAAATGGCCCACTGAGTGACTTCACCTGCAACCTTCCTCGAGCGCAGCTTGGGAACATAAGCTTCCAGCAAGACGGGGCTCCTCTGCACAGCTGCGGGCGGACCTGAACGTGGCTTGATCGGTATTTTCCTGAGGAGAAGATAGGCCGTCTTGGACCAGTTGATTACCCCGTTTGGTCCCCAGATTTGACTCCGTTCGATTTCTTTCTATTGGGATACAATAAAGACCGTGTCTACACCGAAGTGACGACAACGCCAGACAAGCTGAAGTCTGAAATAGCAGATGTGTGCCACTTAATTACTCCAGGAATGCTGCGACACGCGACAGAAAATGTGTTGACTCGGTGTAGGTTGCGCATATGGTCTGATGGAGGGCTGTTTGAGCACGCTATGTAACTTTCCATGACGTCTCAATAAAAGCACTTTAGATTGCAGTTAGGCTGATGCATTTCTAATACCTATAGCTTTCCTGTTATTCAAGAATTGGCTATTAGAGCAGTGAGTGCTTTTTTTTTTATTCCTCCTGCTTATATGTATGCATTGCGCTCTAACAAACAACTACTAAACATGATATTCTAAATGGAGACGAAGTACGAGCACTTAACTTTTGAACTCACAGCCAATCGTGCCATATTGCTTGCAAGTATCTAGAACAGCAATCTCACGTAATACCGTGAGATGATGACGAAAAAATCCAAATTCCTGGAATTATTTTCCTCGTGCTTTTTACTATAGCCTTCCTTCATCACAATGTCACCCTCTCTTCCTCCGTCATGTTATCGTTAGCCCCCCCCCCCCCCCCCCCCCCCCCCCCCAAAAAAAATACCGGCGCTGCGTAGAACACTGCCAACAGTCTCGCATCGCATTCGCACGAGGCGGCCGCTTTTTCGTCGAAGATTTTTTTCTTCTCTTTTTAACGCCACCATGCTACCATCGCTCGACGTCCACTGTAGTCACCAATAGCTTTTTCAAGCGACCTTCGTGCGTGAGCAGTCTGATAAATTCTTCGAACTTACATTTGAGGGCACTGACAACGCCGCGCGTTAGGTGACATTCACGTGGTATTTTTTTTTTAAATTTTCGCGAACTTTAAACAAAGCCTGAAAACAAATTAAGCAGAGCAGTTATCTCACTCAAGATGGGAAATTTTATTATTTCTTGATGAACGCTACAAGTTTTGTATTGAAGATTTTATTTGGAGTCACAGTTTAAAAACGTTCATCAAGAGAGAGAGGAAACTTTATTAGAACTTGGCCGGCAGCTTGGTCTTGGTGGCCTCAGATGGCGGCGCTGAGTCCCTGAACTCGGGCGGCATCTTCGGCCTGCCGGACAGCCCAGAGATGCATGGTCGTTGAGCTCCGAGCTTCTGAGCGCCGCCTCCCAGCGGCGGCGTCGCCGACGGAGAAGGTCCCCCGCGGCTCCCGCAGACGGGACGGCGGCGGGAACGAGTGAGCTCGAGGCTTCCTGTTGCCTGGTATTGGCAGCCGCCATAGGCGCATCGCGAACGGCGGCCGTTTCTCGACCATTGTTATCGGCGCATTCCCAGAGCATGTGGCGCAGCGTTGCTCTGTGCCCGCATGCTTTACATAGATCGGTAATGTGTAAGTGCGGGTAGCAGTGGCGTAAGACGACCGGGCTGGGGTAAGAGTGGGTTTGTAGTAAGCGATAGCTTACGGCATCGTGTCTGTTTAATTTGTCATGCGGTGGCGGGAACTTTCGCCTTTCCAGTCTGTAGTGTTGCGTAATATCTCGGAACGTGATGAGACGATCACCCCACGACCATTGTTGTGGTCTGTGTTGTCGCTGCGTGTCTGTCAAAGTGTCTCGATCCGGCAGATCAGAATCCCCGTTCTCGGGAGCGGAGGCGGCGGCCACGGAATGTGCCGCGGCTCGGCGAGTGAGACCTCGAGCCGCGGCGTGGGCCGCCTCGTTGCCCGGAAGCGGGACATCGGTGTGTGCCGGCATCAAGTAATTTTTAATAATCTGATCCTTGATTTTCCTTTAATGATCCTTGATGATCCTTTAATTTTTCTGATCCTTGACGGATCAGAAAAAAAATATTCTGACGTGCTCTATATGGTTTAGAACAATACTGCGTTAATTTGAGACGCGTAGCTCTGATGTTTAATTTTTTTACCACTTGGTGCTTTTTAGCTGAAACACCATGTATATGCTCGCTAGTTCACAGGCATTACTTATAGAATCGCATGCCTTGTCGATTTTCACGTACCAGAGGAGAATCTAGCACACGATTTTCTATTTAAATCTAAGTAATGCCACGCATGCGAACTTCTTGTCCTCATTTTTTCGTGCCTAATTAAAAAAAGCTTTTGATAGAGAATTAGGCTTTCAATGGTGGTAATGCTTAGATTTTCGGAAATACGTGAATGTTTGTTAGCAATTTACTCTGGTGCTTTCACACATTATTATGCACCTGTGTGAAGCCTTTACAACGTTAATTAGCTTTCAGTTCTTTCTATTTATTCCTAATTAGCTGGACGAAGGAGAAAGTGCTGGACTAAGTTGAAAATGCATGTCTCTTGTGAATTTGCTAAGCATGCATACAACGATTGTCTAAGTTGTACTGTTCGGGGTGTTCAGTGAAACAAGGGCACCTTTCTACGTTGCAACAGCTTTTGTTTCGTTCGAGTTAGGTCGCGTAAAATTATTTAACGCATGCACGTTAGACGCGCATGGGTTATACCACGCTCGTCCATAACTTTTAAAGAAGAACAATCGACGTAACAAACATCATGGCTGTCTAGTGGAGCAGCGTAGGCAGTGAAAATATCAAACTAGCATATAAACTTAATTAAAAAGAAGAAAAACGGTTAGTAAGGAAAACATTCCACGGTTAGTAGCGCTACCTATAGCGCGCACATCCGCTTTTCGCCACCGTTCACCGTTGGTGGCGCCATCGCTCAAGTCAGCAGCGCACGAGGCGGATTACTAGTCGGTGGCGTAGAAATTATGGATCTTATAGGACATTGCTTCGTCGACTCAGCCTCATCCACTTTGTGGAGATGCGTGTTTTTTTTTCTTTCACTTCCCGCGTTCTGGAGCACTGATTTGTGGTTGATAGCGCTTGAGCTTGAGTGAACAAAGAGCAGAGATGATGCCCTTTGTCCGCAAAGAGCTATTTTACTGTAAATCTACCGCGTTGATGGTTGTGGTGTGTGACTACTGACGCTGCGTCATTTCGACAAAGGAGGGTCCACGCGCTTAGATTTAGGTGCTTGTTAAGAATCACCAGATGGTCGAAATATCCGGAGCCTTCGGCTACAGCGCCTCTCATCATATCGTCGTCTAGGGACGTGAAACCCCAAAAATAGTACACTAGCGAGTACACTAGAAAAACAATGGAGGAAGCAGCAGTCGTGCACAATCTTCAATATTTCTTGTACTTTCCGCGCTCCTAAGCACTTGCTTTGGTTCGCAGGATTTGAGCATGCTCAAAGTAGGCAACAACAGTCAATAAACCAGAGCCTCTCTACCGACACGTATCACTCTGGCGGCTTTTACGTTCAACGTACAAATGCGCGGTCACACTTGCGTTTTTTATGATATTATTCTCGGGTTACCATATTCAGCTCCATTGTGAACTAAAATTACAGGACAGGCAGCCTATTCACTAGCGTTAACACTGCTAAGGATGTCGCTTGTCCTTTGAAGACGCCACACAGGATGTGCCGCGTCCAAATGGAGGCGTGTTTGCATAATAATATCGCCCCCCATCGCCGAAGAACAATGCACTACCTCTTCTCTGACATATGGCTGAAAATATTTTTGTGCTTTCTGTCTGCACATTCTATGTAGAAAGGAGAATAGGTGATGGGTCGAGGAAGCGTGAAATATTTACGACAGCGCCGGGTAAGTGTGACGAAAAAGCATTGTCTTCCGAGCGAGCAGATGCACGTCGCGGGCTTCTGCAGCCCGTGCAGCTCAAGAGATAGCTTTTTGTAAGAACACCTGCGTCTTACATAATTAGCCATCTTGAAAGTGACGAGCGCCTCGTGGCGGTATCAGCGTAAACAAGTGTGAATATTGGACCCTTCTGCGCCCAATAATAGCTACTGTCAGGCCATGTTCTGTGCTGATCATCATTATATAACTCAACACCGTCAGCCCTTTCAGGATGTGCGTGTTCATAAAACATGACGCAAGCAAATGTTCTAAAAAGAACAGCGGAGACTGCACACTCAATGAAAAACACGTTGACGCTATAATTAATTGATTGAAAAGCATTTAAAGAAGGATTTCATTTATTGACATGCTCATGTAGGCTTAAGAGAATGAGTTCGTGAGAAAAGTACGACAGCGTTGTGTGATGAGTAAGTAAGGAGTTATGGAATGCTGTAAATATTTAAATGAATTGTAAGAATCTCGGTAGAAAATGTTTCTCAGAACGCAATAAATAAATTTTCAGCAGTGTGTAAACTTAAGCAAGGTAAGCAATGTAAGTTGTGTTAAAATACTGTTAAAATAGTTCTAATACTGTTAGGACTGTTTGTTAGTGTTAAAAACAGCCTTAATACTGTTTAAACTTTGTAAAGACGAGGAATGGTGTGATTGATTGATTGAAATAACTTAATTGTGATAGCCATAACTTAATTGTGATAGAAATAACTTTACTGTGATTGAAATACATAGTTGCGCGGTCTCCACCGCTTCAAGTGTAGCTCGTTAGCAGAAGGAAATCATGAAGTAAGCTCCACGAGCCCTCACACTGCAAAGTTGTATTTCCCAACTGTGCACCCGGCTGGCAATTCTCAATCTGTCAGCTGCGGTCTGTTTGTATACATCTCGTTCCTTCCCCCAGGGAGGCACGCATACCTCGCCTCCCCAAATAGTGCGCCCATCCTCCTTTCCCCGAGTAATACACGCGCGCGTAGATGCAATTACGATATACACGACACCGGTGGCGTCAGGAGGTGAACTATTTCCGGACCAGTCCGGCAAGTGAGACTCTAAAACGCGACGCCTCGTGCACACTTTGCAGTTTGTCTCGCTGCTTCGTCTGTCGTCAGCGGGACGCCGTCGGAATGACGCCAGGACGACGTCTCGGGCGAGAAAGAATTAGGGCCAGATACGCGCCGCCTGTCGTGCCAAGGTTGTTGAGAACTACTCGTGCACGCTAGGCGTGGAAAATATCGTGCCCACCACGGACACGAAAACAGCTCGTCGTAACTCATCGCAAGCCAAGTTCGTTACAACCCTCGTTTCGTATAACGAAGCAGAAACTGTATACGCACGTGTGTGTTATTCGGAGTGGAAGGGGCGGGCCTATTAGCAATTAGAACTTTGAGTGAAATCCCTGTTTAGCTATACTGAAAGAATGACAGCGCGAAGAGACAAGGACGTGAAGGTTACACACACGCATACCGCTTGCGTACGCGCATGTATTGGTAATTCACGGCCGTGTTGTGACGAATCTATCTTGATAATATTGCCGTGAAACACCTTTTATACTTTTTTTCTTTCTGTTACATGTGCATGGGTCGTCAAAAATTCCCATGCTCCTATTCGATGTCATCATAAGGCAGCACGACCTGAGAATGTCATATGATATTGACCTCGCAAGAAAAAAAAATGTAGTTTTTCATTTCTTTCTTTTTCTAACTGTAGGCACATTTTTCGTCATTACGAGTAAGCTTTACGCGGTGAATATAGAGTATACAGTATAATGCACTGTGCAACCAGCTTTCTTCACTCATTTGAAAATTATAATAATATGCGCGGTTTATATGGTTATGAGGGACGTCCTAGCAGAGGGCTTCGGAAATTTCGACCATCTGGCATTCGCTAACGTACACTGAGATCGTACAGTACATTGGTCTCTCACACGTCGCCTCCATCTAAATGCGCCCGCCACGGCCGGGATCGAATTCCGCAACCTTCGGGTCAGCAACCGAGCACACGTGTTTCTGATCCATCGATGGCGAACACTCTTTTGAATGTATAGTGTCGGCTGTGCCATAGTAAGGAATAATAAAGCATTGTAAGGAAGGCGAAGCACAAAATACAACTGTCGGCCCAGGACCGAGCGCTGTCTCTGTCCTTTATTCACTACAATGACGCAGCTCGACAACTGAACCTCGCGGCTAAAGACACTTGTCCGTGTCCTAGAGGGTCATCTGCAGCGCGGGTCTCTCCATCAGGAACGCCGTCCACGCTTCCTCGATCATGGACTTCCCGACTCGGCCACTACTCACCGAATCATCCGCTGACAGCCTCAATGCTTCTTCGGTGGTTCGAGGGCACGACCTGGCAGGAACCCGTGTGCATCAAAGGGACGCAGTTCAGGCTTCCTTGGTGTATCCCGGCGCCGCCAAGACAGCGAGCGGCGTCTTGTTGCCCGGCAACGCTGCTCACACTTCCCGTGGGGACAACATTTCGCTCAGGATATTATCCACACCTGAGCTCTCGAAGGGTGCTGTACAAGCTCCCACCAACAAACGACCTGATACCATGAGCAGAACCTCCACATCCCATTTGACCTGCCTCGCCGTTCGCCCCAAAGGCGGATCATGAGACAGCGATGCGCAACTGCGGCATACCATCGCGCGACTCCGAGCCACGATCTATGCCTTAACAGCGACGAGCTCTGCGCAGCTTCCTACGATACTGCCAGCATTGAGCGTTGCCGACGCCATGCTGGACGTTGCCGCCTCACACGACCTGGAGGCCAGCCCGCCCGAGCAACGCCGAGAGCTCGTGGATACCCTCCTACAACTCTTAGACCAGCTGGACTTCTTCAAGTTGGTGATCTCTGGATTTTCACTTGTCACCGCGCCGTCGCAAGTCGGCTTCCAAATACCGGAGTTCCACGGCTTTGAGAACGACGTTGACGACTGCGTAGCGACCATGAACGCCATAGTAGTCCGCGAGGCCTGGATGGAGCCTCAGAAATGGACCGCGTGGTCATATGATGCAGAGGCGTGGCACCGGTATGAAGGCGCGAAGCAGCAGTCCTGGGCTGAGGGGAGCTCCAAGCTCATAGCTGCCTTCGGCAGGATCCCCGGTGCCTTGAGCGTGTTCGAGACTTTCACTGAGGATGGAGCTCACTATTGGTACAGCCTCGAGGTTTCAATCGTTCGTTTCAATTCATAAACGGAATACATTGAGGAGTTTCCTGCTGCTGACCCTGACCGAAGTGGCCGTAGTTTTCCTCCACAGGTCCCGGACTCTGCATCGGCATTCAGCCTGAGAATACCACGGCCAGATCTTCCTCAGGAGATACTGCCCTCCCGCTCGTCGTTGTCTGAGGACATGAAGGCGCTCACCTTTATCGTGGCAGACAACTGAATCCTACCAGACCATGATCGTAACAGAATGCACTTTTTACCGCTTCACCAAGCAGGTCTTTCCGGGGATGCGAGCAAGAGGAGTCCTGACCAGACACTGCCATATTTGCAGATGCCTCACGCATTCATTTCCGAAGACGTGCAGATGCTCAGTCGCGCAAACACTCGATTCCAAAGAGACGTTTCCTTCGAGAAAACCGATATACCTAGCCATGCTGAAGACATTACCATCAAGAATTTGTCGCACATCGGCTCACCTACCGTTGCCTGCTATGACAACGCATGTGCACGCGACATTTCGCCAGAAGCCACCGGCTCGATTACGTCATAGAGTTCTGTTGCAGGATTGCTGCCGGACCATGAACTGCGTCGCATCGCATTTCGAGGAATGGCCCATGAACTCACACGGATGCCTCGCAGAGCATCCGGCTGCAGCTCGGTCCGCCAGTGGTGGTGGGACCGACTCCGGCGTTTCCGGGTTGGTCTGCGACTTTGCCGCAACAGTCAGTGTCGCCCACTAGAACTACCGCTGATATTTCATGCTTATAGGCCTTTTCATGACTGGGAAAATGAAACTCGAGTTCTCCGAATACCTCGACACGTCCACACTCGCAAGCTATAGAACAAAATACAGCTTTTATTGCAAAGCCTCAGCATGGCTAAGGTTGTCGACCACCACGCTACAATCAATGGCGCCCGCCAGTGTCGTGATCAGCAGTTGTCTATGCCGGATGCCAGCATGGCCGACAACTTCGACCTCAACGACAAAGGGAGTTACGCCTGCTAGAAACATGTTGTGCAGTTCACCTGACGCTGCCGCTTGGTCGAGGCCAACCACTGCGATACAACCAGGGTAACCAGGGTTGCCTGGAACGACCACTGAGATTCAGGCAAAGCCATCCTCCAGAGACACTAACGGCTCGCAGTCATGGCTGAGTGTGATGACTAAGGCACCGATGTACGCGCTCGCGGGCAGCTAAGCCAAGTATGATATGTGGGGTTTAACGTCCCAAAACCACTATATGATTATGAGACGCCGTAGTAGAGGGCTCCGGAAATTTTGACCACTTGGGGTTCTTTAACAGCTAAGACAAGTAGATGACGATGTAGTGCAAAATGCAATTTAGGTCATCATCATCATCATCATCATCAATGACAACAACAGCTGGCCCAGGATCGGGTTCTATCTCTGTTCTCTATATAATACAATACATAGTCTCGAACGCCACTGACCAGGAAGGCCACCGGTTTGGTGTCTTTCCAGCTTTTGGTGGTAGTAACATGCGTAACGGGACGGTTGTTTCAAACTATATCATTGCATTGCTGCGTAGCTGTATGGTTGTCACACACTCACAGCTGTTTTCGGGGGGGGGGGGGGATACAAAAGTAGGTGGACTCATTTACTGAGGGGAATCTCCGCTAGGTCGCTCAGAGCCATGTTACCTTTACAGGCAGTCTTAATGTCGATGCTACTTGTAATATTCTGCAATGACGAATCTGCAAACCCGTTAGCCAAAAGAAACATATAACCTTACGATGTCTTCCTACATTGCCTTTCGTTCAAAAGACCAGTTTTTTATGAGTCCGACATTGGTCAGTAGACATGCAAGAATTAAACGGTAGAGTTGACGCCATTGGGAAGTTTCCGCAGCAGTTTGACATGATGTCGCGGATATATAATATCAACTCTGACCCAGCCTATTGCTTAACAGTAAAAAACACATGCGTTAAATTAAAGAACCAGGAACTTGAGTTTGTGTTTCGGCAGCTTTTTCTTTAGAAGAATAGATACAACACAAAGCGGAAAAAAACGGGACTGATTAAGCCTTGTTGATCCCCCCGTAATGAGGCTCAATAGCTGCTTCAAATTTAAGGAGTGATGCTTTGGCTTCTATTTTCTATAGCCATGCGCCCACTCTAGCACGCATGCATGCCTGGCATACTTTGAAATGTGAATAACTCGATCCATTTTAAGTTTTCCTTAACTTCTTGCACTCGGATACACAGAGATAAAGTGGATTTTAGTGCTCATTTCTGCGATGTATACACTGCTTTTACTTGTTTTTGATGTTTAGTTAGTGTATGCACAAGTTACGTGTACAATAAAATTTCCCTTTTCATGGCTTCATTGTTTTCGTAGAGTTTTCCCTTATAGTGGTACTCCTTCTCCTCTACGTTAATGAAAATATATTTTACGAGCTGCACTTTGGCTAACTAAACTCATTTGCCATTGCTTTTCAATATCGAGCAGGTGCTATAGCGTACACGTCGCCATCACTGCGTTGACTACGCAGGTTAAGCCGCGACGGATACACCCAGCCCAACGACAGCGTATAAAAATACGGAGCTAAAAAGCTCCGTTATCTGAACCAAGCATAAGGACACGTGACCGCACAAACTAGATGACTTAAGATGTGAACACGAGACGCCGATTGCTCTCGACAACTACCGAATTGTTGAATCGTTAACATGTCATGCATGGTGCATGCATCTATCACCCCAAAGCAGAAGTGTAATTCTAAGATGCCCTCTTTGTTGCTTGTAAGCAAGCTACAATTGCGTAGTGAACGGGCCTATGGGTTTCATTTTCTATTTGCGACGACACATATACTAAAAGAAGTGTAGTGGAAGTTTTTAAAGAAAACCTCGGGATCGACTGCCTGCTGCTACAATTCTGGACAGTACTCCTTGCGAAATCGAGATGGTATGACTAAACATTAAATAAGGAGCAGTGTTAACGTTTTGATGCACGAGTTCTGTTCAGCTGAGCATAAAAATAAATAAACAAATAAAGACGTAAAGGACATTTACTAGTGAATCACCTTAGAAATTAATTGATTGATATGTGGGGTTTTACGGCCCAAAACCACCGTATGATTTTGAGAGACGCCGTAGTGGAGGGCTCTGGAAATTTCGACCACCTGGGGTTCTTTAACGTGTGCCCAAATCTGAACACACGGGCCTACAACATTTCCACCTCCATCGTAAATACAGCCGCCACAGCCGGGATTCAATCCCGCGACCTACGGGTCAGCAGCCGAGTACCTTAGCCACTAGACCACCACGGCGGGGCCAGAAATTAATTTCGCTTATAAAGAAGTGAAATGAGAAACGCTTGGGCGCCAGTTCTAGTAATGTCGTCTGAGTGCTGCAATCAACATTATATTACTCTTAATAACGTTATTGTTTGAGTGTTTAAAACCGATTATGCTATAGTTTTAAATAGTCATTCTGAAATATTCAGTCAGGCAGAAGGAAATAATACAAGAATATTGCTTTCCTTACACGTGCATTTGCATACGCCCTTACTTCGCAATAGCCCAGTTGCCTAAGTTTTAGGGGCGAAGCTCCTTATGGCATGGCTTGTGCGTCTCTCGTTGTAGTGCGTAACCACCGGTTGCACATACCCGAAAGAGTGGTCCTTAGAATGTCTGCTGGATGGCAATACATGTATATGACGAATACATGATGAAAAGATCTGAGATGGCGGTATATAAGTGTTCACAAGAGAGACGGACGGACGGACTGACGGACGCACCAACGTACAGACAAAGCGCTGACAGCAGAAATGTGGTGCATACCTTCGTCTACTCATTGGATTGTCCGCTGGATAGCGGTACTTGTATATGACGAATATATATAATTAAAAAAGAAGTGAAATGGCGGTACTTGAAGTGTTCACTGGATGGACGGATGGACGCACGGACAGACAAGCAGACGGACAAGCAGACAGGCACGGACGGACGGACGGATAGACGCACACGCAAATTGACAGATGCTTCACCCACTCATCATCATTCATTTGTGGATATGCTGTAATTTTTTTTTCTTGAACGTTGTAGATGACGCTATTAGGCACTCAGTGGGCCCCTGTACTTTTGATCTGACAACTTAGAAATGAAGCGTTTCTCTCTTTTTATCTGTGCTACACGAGGAAATGGTTGCGCACTATACGCCCATAGAAGAGAACGTGAACATATTGTTTTGTTATAAAATAAGCTTTCGGACACCTATGTAATCAGCAGTGAAATGAAAAACAAAAAGAACAACCTTAATGCAGGAGTGTTTGAGCAAGTGATTTGAATTAAGAACACACATTTGTGCCCCGAAAAAGGCTCTTAAATCGAGGTTTATTTATTCTTCACCATTGTGCGATTTTTGTCGATGAATACCCCGTTTAATTGTAGTCCTGTTGAAATCGAACTAAATTTGCTCGTGCCTTCGTTTACAAATGCAAGATCATCACCCATCGAATTATATAGGAAGAGTGTTATTGCTTAACCGTGTCAGGTACGAATTAAATCACGAAAAAACAGGTGATTCTGTGTTTTAGAGTTGGGCAGATTGAGAGCACGGAAAAGGAGCAGCACGAACCATCTTGTCTTACTCTTTCCAGTCCGTCGTCGCTTTTCTCATGCAGAATACTTCAATAAAATAGATCAGGAACTAAGCCAGCTGTCTATCTTCAATAAAGAGAAATTAGCTATTGTGAATACCACCTGCCATAGAGTACGAACCTTATCCTTAACTGTACATTTTTTCTACTTTAGATAGATAGATAGATAGATAGATAGATAGATAGATAGATAGATAGATAGATAGATAGATAGATAGATAGATAGATAGATAGATAGATAGATGAAGTTAATATTATTTTCCGCACCTCAACCTCATTTTTCCTGTCCAGTAAATGATGTTACTGCCTACTCAATAGGATTGAGTAATAGACAGACGGAGTGGTTCGGCACGATGAGGAACAATGCGCAGGACGCCCACCGAGTCATGTATCTGCAGAAAAGAGGCACTGCTTTCTGAAAAGCAATGCTAAAAATGTCAGAAAAAGGACGAAGCCTGGTAGTGGAGAGAAACGAGTAGAGTTTGCGAACATCAGGAAGGACACGCTGAAGACAAAGGTGAAAGAAACTTGAAAGAGAGGCGTAGAAGGGCTGACAGGGCTGTCATGCGGTAACCAGGGCGAAGTTACTAGAGAGAGATTGTGGTTATATCAGAAGAAAAGAAAAGAAAGGTGCCGACCCGTAACTGTCTCTCCTTACGAGGACACCTCAACAGGTCAGCAGAGGAATGGGATATGGGGAATAAAAGATATAGGGAGAAGGAGGGAGGGATAAAAAGAATAGAAGGAAAATAGAGGGATAAGAAGCCGCCAGCCAACGAGAGGAAAAAAGAAGGAGATAGGAAAGTGGGGATCCGGTCGAAGCAGTCCAAGGGCGGGGTGCCACAATGCGAGAGCTGCACGGCATCAGGAGACCGCGGAGGGCGAACCAGTCGGCGGGAGCTACGCTGAAGTCGGAGATCGCGAGGGCACAACCGTCCAGCTTGAAATCCTCCGAGCGAATCCCGAAGTTACTATCAGAACTACACGTATGGTGGATCGTGCGAACCCACCCCACTCAGAGCTCCTCGCGTGCTTCAGTGATGCTTATTTGCTTCTTAAAAGGAGGCAGGCAGCCGAGGCCTCTCGCTATCTTTAGACGAGCCCTTTCTCGCCGACCCAAACACAGCCTCTCACATCCGCTTCTGGCGGGCAGACATGCAGGGATGACTAATTGAGAGACTCGCCATAATAAGTGGCTCGTCTTTATTGCATTTCGCTTTGCGGCAAATCTTGCGGGTAGGGGCTCGCTCGACGCGAAAGGCCGGGACAAGGAGGAGGGAACAGTGTGGGATGCATTCACTATTGATAATGTGGGCTATATTATGGATGTCTTCCGCCAACGGAGATATTTCGGTAGGTTTCGATCAGTTTCCATACAGCTTGACAGTGTAACAAAATCTAGGTGACATCGTTAAATGTTATCGGTTTTTCGGAGTTCGAGCGAAGCATGCTTGCGCCCCGAAATGATAGAAATGTTGTAACCTATAATGAGTTTAATGTGATTCTGTACAACTACAGCATTGAGCGAGATGTTACTAACCTGACCATTGATCAAGTGACGTCGCAAGATAGTGTAAATATCTTGAACTTATGTTGTTACTTGGCATCACAACAAATCAAGAGTCGCAGCTTATATATACATCGGCAGAAGTTCTTGCTGTATGTTAGTTCGTCGAGTTAATGAGGAAAACTGACGTACCGTTTTAACATGTCACTTAACTTCAACATAGTGTATGTTGCAAGTTGGGTTCAATACCTTCAAGTGAGTTGTAAAGATGGAGCTGCTTAACTAGTAAAGAAACAATGCCATATAAACACGCCTGCGTGATGTATATGGCAACTGGACAATCAATCGCGCAAAACGATTGCGTTAATTTCACACCATGCAGAATTTTAAAGGACATTAAGCAAGGTTGACACGACTTCATCGTTAATATTTTATTTAAAAAACACAATATATATTCAAAGTGCAGTCAATAACGTTAGCAGCTGCAAAACACTTAAAAAAAAAAGAAAACGAACTTAAACTGCGCACTGTGAGTGCCATAAAGTTTGTGTAGGCACGGAAAGACAACGTAATGTCACGGTGGCGTTTAGATGACTTCAACGTTATTTCCATAAGTACCAACAGACTAGAAGAATGATGGAATGCTTAAGCGGTGAATAATATAATACCAATGCATACACACCTATTTCAATATATCCGTAATTAGACGGCAGAGGAACAGCTGAGAGGGTTGCACCACGAACGAAGGACTTCAAGCAACCTTGCGAACCCATGAGGGCTTATGTGTGCCATTAACTCAAGGGCTTCTGCAGCTGTGGTCGTTCTGTAAACAGAACCCACAGCCACTTCAACCGCGCAGCTCGAGACTGCATGTCGTAGCATTCGTATACCACATTACAGAGTCCGCCCCCAGACGGCTCGCTTAGTCGGGATAGAAAATTAAGGGGCATCCCAGCTAGGGGTTGCAGGAAAAATGATGTGCCACGCCAAATGAGAAACAAAGCTGTCCCTGTAGCGAGAAGCTCAATTGTTGAGTCTGCTCTCTCTCTCTCTCTCTCTTTTTTTTTTTTTTTACGAACTGCGAAGCTGTGAATCAGAACGAGAAGCTGTACTAGAAAACGCCCAGCGTACTACACCAGATGGTTATGATGGGAAGTGAAACTCAGTGCATATTACTAAATATATTTCGAGCTTACCCCAAACATAGAAACCCAGTTTGTTTCTAATTCAAAGTGGCATAGGGTACGTTTGCCGTCTGAAAGGCAACCAAAATAATAACCAGCGAAACCAGAACAGTTTGACATGCTCGGGCAACGTGCTGGCCTCGCGTTTTACACGATTCGATACACAAAAGAGATTCGAACACTACATTCAGTGAGCTATACAAGTCCGAGACTGATGGGGCGGCGCGCGCTCGCTTAGAGCCGCGCAGGCCCCGCGCGGGCGGAGTGGGCGGACTTCGACGCGACCGCCAGCGCAAGCCAACTTCTCCACATTGCACCATCCTCGCACAACACATGGACACGAAACCAGCCGTCACCGTTCACTGAGCGCAGTGCACCACTGGGCTTCTTTCCAATAGGAGACGGAAGTGTAGGGGTGACAGCGCGGCATAAGCGCACCTCGTCTCGGCATGGTAGGAAGGAAGGAAGGAGGTGGAAGCGGAAAGACGTTCCGCCCTCGATCACAGCTACCACTTGCTTCTCCTCCGTCGGCTGGAGAGCTTGACGCGCAGTTGTTTCGCCGCTTCGGTAAAACCGAGCAGTATGAGAGATTGCACACACCATGATCTTACCTCTGGACGTTGAATCCGCGTCCATACCGTTGCCTGAAAGGCCGATCGAGTGGAGGAGACCCCTCAGTCGAGCCAAACGCAGTCTTTGCTCGCTCACATGGCGGCGACGACGGCGGTTGCCAACGGGAGCTCCTCGCCGCAGCCCCGGCTGTTTCCAATGGCTGCCAAGCCAGGGAGCCTAGCCCTCGCGAGGGTGGAGAGGAGGACGCTGAAGGGAAGAGCGTCACTCTCTCTCCCGTTTTCTGCTGGTTCATCTTTTTTCATCTCTGTCCTTCGTTCCGTCGTCCTTTCGTATCTCGCTCCTCTTTGTCGCGTCGTGCCTTACTTTCCTCGTTTCTTTCTTTTACGCGCCGCTGTGTTTGCGTTGTCTTCCAAGCACCGCGCCCTGTACTACCGCTGTCTCACTTTTATGGGGTTTTTGCACTACTTTTTTTTTTCTGAGTACATAGCTCATTGGCCCTTTATATTGCTATATTGCCGCTATGACCTTTTACGTTCCTGAGCTTAATTTACTGTCTCATTTTTTCTTCTTATTCGCTTCTTTCGCACTGAAGTAAACCCAGTCATTCTTTCTAAAGCATCTACTTTCCGACCTCTTTCATTGATCTAGCTATTCGCGCCACATACTTTCTGCGAATGGCGCTTCATGTATTATTTTTCTTTTTTTTCTGTTTTCTTAAGGTGTACTGGTCCTAGTGGGACGTCTTCTACCAGCTTCTGCTAAGCTTGTTCTCGTTTTGTCATCCCCCTTCTTTTTTTTTTTTCGTCGTCTTCTTCGCCACTGCTCGCTCATTAGTTATATAGTTTGTGCTCCTTCTCCTGGGCCAATTCATTTATTTCGGCCTCTTTCCGTCGCATTAGTACGTTCCATTTTGGTAACACTGCCTTTGCAGGCGCTTTTTTTGCATGGCGGCGAGGTCATCCGGTCTCACGGTACCGAGCTGTGGCTTTCTCTAAAGAAAGCCCACAGCGGCCCAGGTGACAGTCTTTCCATCAACGCTTTGTCTCGCTGCTGTGCAGAGTCTGCTTCATTTAATTGTTCTCTATATTTTAACAAACAGTTGTTCAGCCTGCCTTGATCATTTCCCTTAGGTCCCTGCTTTTCCCAACTAGCTCGTCTTTGCTTCCCAACTAGGAGCAGCACGTGCGCTCTACTGCTGTTCCTTTCGAGTTATCCTTTCTTTTTTCGCTTTTGTTTAAGTCTATTGTCATCATTGCACGTCAGAGACTCACATCATAATTTCTTTTCGGAGCGACAAACACGTCAGCAATGACCATCGTTCTACACACTTTATAAGCCAGCTTTCTAGCAGAGCCTGATTCTTTAAACATTCCAGCAACGTCCAATGTAAAGGTGATGTTTAAGTATCTAGAACGTTTGCTTCGGCTTGAGACTGCTAAGTTTTAATGTGTATTAGAGGCTTCAAGGGAACGACGTGGTTACTGTTCTGCACAGAAAATCGAAATGCGGGAAACCCAAGTAACCGTTTTACACGCAAGTCTAACTATGCCGCAGCGTAACTTCACATCTTTTTGTCTGATGTCCTAGAATCTATTTACTGGCTCAGATCGCTCGCCTTCGTCTTTCGAAAACCATCGCAGTTGCAAAACTCACGAAGCACTGAGAAGTGCGCCTACAGTGGGCGAATGAAGAGTACAGCCTCCAGCACAAAGCGGGAGTAAACATTTTGAAGGCAAAGCTTTATTGTCACCAGAGCAGAGCCTAGTGAAATCATTTACACATATCATGGGTGCAAGCGCTGGACCACATAATGCAACATTTACTAATTACATAGCTTGTTTTTCACTGTTCCCTTCAAGCTGGCAATATTCGGCTATAATAATAATAATAATAATAATAATAATAATAATAATAATAATAATAATAATAATAATAATAATAATAATAATAATAATAATAATAATAATAATAATAATAATAATAATAATAATAATCTTGTAAAAGAAGAAACATTGTATAGAAGTGATATTAGAAAATTGAGCGATCAAACGAATTAACGTTGACGTTGTGGAAAGATTTATACGATAGTACACTGTGCTGATAAACATCCTGATGCCTTTTTAACATTTCTCAAAGATCACTTCGACGAGCTCGTTTGAGTTTATATTGATCGCAGATCTGCGATCAAGGTAAGTTACACGTGCACCGCAGTATCACAATGAACAAAGCAAACAAAACATGACGATCATTAACTGTCATCTGAAAACACCATCTCTGTTGGTGTCCAATGTTTGTCGTGTCTGACCTGCTAAGTTCATTGTATTCTGATTCAACTATGGCGCCATTCTGAATCAATGTCCTAACTAACCTTAACCATCCCTCCAATCGCTGTACTCTTAGGTATCGTTAGAAAGTTGTGCTGTCCTCAGACCTCGATCGAGTATTGATTTTTTGTCTCGGTTATCGTTTCTTTGTATAGTTTTCAGCCTTTTCCTTCCACTAAGTCCGCAGCGAATGAATATAATGTGTAGACGAAGGGAGAAGTGGTGAGAAATGATGATGGGCGTGAAGGCAGAGGAGGGTGCATGGTGGCATCATGGCTGTGAAAAGGAGGTGCACTTGAGTGGGTTCCCGTTGCACTGTTCGCAGTTCTGTGCCCCTGACACACGTCACGCCGCTGCACTTCCAGCGATTACTGCGACAGCAGTTGACAGGCGGTTTCCTGTGCGTCGTTTTCTCTGACTCCGTCGCGCCCTGTCATTCCTGTCAATGGCAGCCGCTACGTATAGTTCTTGTTCGGCAGAGTGTGCAGAGAAAATGTGTGTTCTGCAGTAGTCTGAAGGCGCAAACGTTCTTAAATGAACTCGCCCAAATAATGCTTTTCTCGCTCAAATATTTCTACTTTTTAAAATCGAAGTTGTCGCTATGGTCGTTTGATGGTGGTTAAAAGTGTGCTTATTCAAGGATATTCATTTATTTATTTATATTACTTGGCTCATTCGTCTTGTTGCTGGCTGTCAGTATCGAATCATGGGACACCGAATACTATTTCAGCAAAACTGTGCCACCAGTGCTTTTATATTCCGGTTATCATGCAACAATAATAGGACAAATTATTATTACTATTATTATTATTATTATTATTATTATTATTATTATTATTATTATTATTATTATTATTATTATTATTATTATTATTATTATTATTATTATTATTATTATTATTATTATTTGTGGAAACTGCAACAGAGAAGCTCTCAACGTTTATAACATGGTTTAATCAAAAAGGCAAAGCTTGCCCTGAGCCACGGAAAGCTTGAAAGAGCAAAACTGGACTGTTTTTGAGGCGAATCTTGAGTGGTCCCTTTCAAGGCTTTAGCTTGGCGATGTAGCTTCTTTCAGCTCACTGTAATGGCGGCGCTGACTGACGCTCCCGCGTATATATACCCTATAAAATGGACGGGGCGGGATGACCACCGCCGTAGAGAATCGGACGAGTTATTCGATGGTCGCCGGTTCGGTCGGTGGTAAGTTATCTTTTCATTCACTTTTATTCACAATCGCGATGCGATTGCTTCTAATATGTGTACACTTTACTTGGCATTAGTGTATGTTCGCTCTCATTGTATCTAACAAAGAAAACTATAGCCCTTAAATTTACACTTCATCTCTTTAGCTTGTTTCTCGGTTGGTTATAGGCTGTTGATAGGTTGTTTCGATGTCGCACACGGAGGTTTAAGTGAGACCACAGATAAGCACAGACACAACACGATGAGAAGAGGGGACGAAACTCCAGAGACAGAGAAAACTCGCGCTGAAACCAAGTGTTCGCACCTATCATAGATTAACGGACACGTCGTTGATGACGTAGGACTTGCATCGTTTCAGGGTCTTCTCGCAGCCATCGTTGCCTTTGCCGTGCAATCTCTCGTTGATTGATTGATTGATTTATGGGGTTTAACGTCTGAAAACCACCATATGATTATGAGAGACGCCGTAGTGGAGGGCTCCGGGTGCAATCTATCGTTGTACGCACTCCTCGACTCGCTACTATCGCTTTGCAACCGTATGTTGGGCTAACTTTTGCAGCCTTAATGTTGAATGGACAAGCCGTTAGGTGGGGTATGTACCAAATTTATGTAGCGCATAACCACTTTTGGAGATGGCAGTTGTCTGCTAGGTCGCACGGGTCATGGCTAGCTCAAGCAGCTTAGCTCCTGATAAGCACGAGGCGGCGCCTTCAGTTCACGGCCAGAGTGGTCATAGTTTTACTTGAGCAAACAGCAAAAAAATTCGGCAGATCCCACGTATACCTAGGAATAGAGGTCATGCGAAGCGTGTGGAGGGAAGGTGAACACGTTGCATTATTTACTGAGTGATACGTCATGAAATGGCGCTAAAGATATGTACAAATGTTGCACGCACAGACATATGTTGAAAATTTGCAGATGTTTATATAACCATTTGTTTGTACTTGCGCAACGATGCCAACTGGCACATGCGTATTAGCAAAACCAGAAGTTGATATGAAGCACTGATGCTCGCGAGGATGCTGGCCCTGGACACTGCTACATAAATCAATTTCAGCGCATGGTAACTAACCACAATTGGCGTTAACCCGACATGACGGCTGTATGAAAAAAGTACATACGTAATGTTTATAAAATTGGGTAGGCAGCACTGCAACCACTATTCACATTTCACGAACATTAGCGTCTTTTTTTTTTTTTGAAAAGTAGTTTTGAGACCTGGCGTAGCTTTGTGGTAAAATGCTTCATTACCACGTAGAATGCTTGGGTTTGATTCCAGCTGGAACCCTTACATTTATTCGTTGCATTCGTTGGGTGGACGCTACCGATGTCGGTTACTTCTTAACGCTCACGCGTTAAAATTGCCCACGTGTGTTCTCGTCGTTGCCCCGCCGCGGTGGTCTAGTGGCTAAGGTACTCGGCTGCTGACCCGCAGATCGCGGGTTCGAATCCCGGCTGCGGCGGCTGCATTTCCGATGGAGGCGGAAATGTTGTAGGCCCGTGTGCTCAGATTTGGGTGCACGTTAAAGAACCCCAGGTGGTCTAAATTTCCGTAGCCCTCCACTACGGCGTCTCTCATAATCATATAGTGGTTTTGGGACGTTAAACCCCACATATCAATCAATCATGTGTTCTCGTCGTTCCTGTGTAGATACTAAGCCTCAATCAACAGCGGCACATACCCGCCCGTGGGTATGTGCCACTGTCTGGCGGGAAGTGTTTGACTACGTACGCGACGAGATTGAAATAATATTAATGTCTTGACCAGCGCGTCATATTCGTCAAACCATCTTGCCCTCCCATGCTAATTTTGGTTCCCGCCAATTTAAGGGGGTGACCCGGGACGAGAGCACCGAAGTATGCGGATAGATAGATAGATAGATAGATAGATAGATAGATAGATAGATAGATAGATAGATACGCTCGAAGTCACCAAAGTTCGCTAAGAAATGCTTCTCATTTAAAACAACGGATTGCTTAGATTTCAGTGCACGTCGATGAACTCCATGGGGTCGAAGTTATTCTTGGGTGCCAAACTACATCGTGTCTTGTGTTCATATCGTGGTTTAAGTGAGTAAATCTCCTAAGGTTATTTTTGGGGCAGATGTCTTTTATGTTCCATGCTTGTCCGTCATGCGTAGTCCGATATGGCGATGACGATGACCATTGCGATGATGACGGCGAAAAGTAAGTGCGTTAGCACATGCAAGGCACTCGTTGACGAGGACGACCATGGAACATTCTCTTTCTGCCACGAATGAAAACGGAGAAAAGGAGCAGGAGGTTGGAAACAACCTACAACCACCATGGGGATGTGCATAGACCTGGCCTCTGCCAACTTCAGAATACATCCCATAGTGGAACCATTGGCCCTATACATTTCACGCACTACAAAGCAGTAACGTTGGAGGTAAAACGAAACCCACAACTCAACACGACATACCGTTTATGAGCAGTAAACACTGTATATCACTTAACAACGCTTTGTCACACATTGCCACACGTGAGTGGGCAATGTCACGGGTGGCTCACGGTAACACCGAACGATTCTACTGCTTCGCCCACTCATCGTCATTGACTTCGACGAGATGCACTGATATTTCACCACAGTTTTACTTTAAAATACAGCTTTAGCAATAACTAGAGATATTTGACTAAAAGTAAAACTAAAAAAGACGTACAAGAATAAAATAAACACATATTAGTACTGATGGCGCCAAGCTTAACGACGTAGCTGGGTGGCCTTCCTTGTTTATCTTGATTTTTGTCTATTTATTGTCGTCATCTTTTCGCTCCACATTTCTTGATTCTTTATGTTCTATACTTCTTCGCTTTTATTTCTCATCTTTTTGTCTTTATTTAGGTGCCTGTCTTGCTCTCTGTTTTTCTGTGTTGTTTTTGTATCTGAGTATCTGTATTTTTATTATTTCTTTTCTCTAGCTTTTTCTTCTCAACAAGTTGTTGCATCCCACGAACCGGGCGCACATATCCAGGAAGAAAATCAGAGGAGGACGCTAAGAGTCGCACATGCTAGAAAGGTCATTCATGATAATGATAGTTTTTGCGAAAGAGTAACGTCATAAAAAAAAGCAGGAAATCCCCGCTATGAAAGGCTTTCTGCGAGATTGAACAACAGCACTGTGTTCTTTGTTACGTCTTTCGGCTCGGATGTTATGGTATACTTCCTGTGAGCAGTGCAATTACGCATGCACTGACGCAAAGCGCGTCTTTTGTAATAGATTCGGCCGGCACTTCGCTAATTTGCATATCGATCTGCTACGTTTTCACTGGTCATGCGTGTCGTGCTCTCCATGCAACCACGACGAGACGTTGCCTGAAAAACCTCCTTTTCGATTTATTTGTTTGCCAGTCTCAATCTCGGCGCCACGTTCGCTATAGATACACGACAGCCCGCTACACCCGCAGTTGCTTCAGATGCCTGGGAGCCTTATCCTCTGGCGCCATCTTCAGAAGTGCTCTGAGTGGAAACATCTGTTGCCTTCAGCCTTGAAAAAAGAAACGGGCCTGTGTTCGCCACACTTTCGGAAGGCGCATCGCATACCACGAAAGTTGTTACCGTGATCCGTTCTTTACCCAACTTTATTTTGCGCAAGTGACAGGGAAAGCAGCGGTGATTTGGTGAATTGTTAGCAGGCGCCTTTTCATGCTTATATTTTTACCCTTGAAGAGAGAATGGGTGCTTGAATTTCGATAAAGCTGTAGCAGAGATGTCATATTTTATAGCAATGATGTCGGCTTCTTGCACGAGCAGACGCGAGAAGCGGTGTTTTTGTTTGAGTAGGAATATGACGGCACTCTTTGGCCAGAAAAATGATACACGATGCTTCTTAAAAGATCTTGATCTTGGAACATGGAAGCTAAATGAGAGACATTGTGAGGCCCTTCATAACATGATGCTTGATTATCCTTCTTACATCTATACCTTCGCCAAACAATTGAGATTGTTTCGGAAATGACTGTTTTATGTCGTGCTTAGCTGGGAACAAACGTTTTTGCCGACTGATGGTCATAACTAAACAAGCGGTTTTTTTAGAAACTATAGTTGTCATAATCCTTCGAGCGACTTCTTTTCTGCACTGCCAAAAACATCATTTGCATTGAATGAGGTCCGAAACTCGACGTTAACGAGAGTTTAATAAAAACGACGCTGCTTTCTGACATCGGTCCATCTTGCGTTATGGCCCGCGTTTGTCGTTATTTGTGCGCACCATGTTCATTTAATTCTTGTTCGCTGCGTGCATCGCCCAACACCTCTTCCGAACCTCAGCCCCCGGCCTCTCCTTCAGCGGTGGAAAAAACATGGCGATAGAATACTCTTCTGAGCGGTGGGGAGAAAAACAAACTTTCCTGTCGTGTCTCACCAAGCCATCGTGGCATTCTTCTTCGGATTTCCGGCCACTCGGGGCGTCCATGTCAAATACCGATGCAACCTCGTGGAAGTGGATGTCCAACCCTCAACAGGCAACTCAACACTCCTTCAAGTGGACAAGACCTGTGAAACCTACGTCAAGTGCAATTGGGCATTGTCCACGGTGTTGACATGGACATTCCCGCTGATGGTATCACGGCCAACCACATTTTAGTCGTCCCAGTTGTCTCGTGCGTCCGCCGAAGACACTACCTCCCCCTGACCTTTGAGGGCGTCACTATTCCACAGGAGGTTCCTGTCTTCAAGCTGCGGAGGCCGGTCCGTCCTCGTTTGCCACGTCCACTTCAGTGTGCCCGCGGCGGTTGCTTAGGCCATGCCTCTGTGACCTGCACTAGAGTTACTGTATATGCTACCTATGTCCCCTATGTGATCATAGTTGCGCATAGGTTCGCCATTGTGTTGAACGGTGCGCAGGAGAAAAATACAGCGCGTTGTTCAGCGCGGGTGGTGTACCGTAGGCTTATCGGCGTGTGCTAATGAAGATTCCGCTCTCGCAGTGAGGCGGTATACATACATATATATATATATATATATATATATATATATATATATATATATATATATATATATATATATATATATATATATATATATATATATATATATATATATATATATATATATATATATATGTGTGTGTGTGTGTGTGTGTGTGTGTGTGTGTTAGCGAAAATGCCTGAGGCCTATGTGCTTAAATTTACGTGCACATTAAAGAACCCTAGGTCGTGAAAATTTCCGGAGCCCTCCACTGCGGCGTCTTTCATAATGATATGCTGGTTTACAGATTCAGATTCAGCTTATTGAGCATTTTCTCTACAGAATTGCGGAAATAAAACGCAATGATGGGGGCAAGAAGCTGCCATGTTAGCAGCTTGATGTGCTCCTACCCCTTTCTACTTGGCATCGCAGAAGCCGCATAGCAGGGACGTTAAACTCAGCAATTAATTAAATAAGGTGAAATTGATTCGAAAGATAACTTAATTGTAATAACGCCGCTTTGAGGTTTTTACGCCAGACATACGATGCAAAATGTTTCTGCATTAGTGGTCTTGTGATTGCCTGGTTCATTCGACCCCGCTAGATGGCGTCACCTTTTCAGTCTCTCGGGGGCTCACACGCTTGCGGCTTCGATGTTCTGGCCGGTCTAGCTTTTGTAATCGGACTGAAAATTTGTAATCGCATTGGCGATCTCACCCCGGCTTATTTTGACTTGATGTCTGGAGTTTCCGCATTGCTGATATCGCGAGTTCTTACGAACGAAAGTGGATTTCCGAGATAGAGCCGCAAACATAAAGCCTATCCAGCGGGTAGATTATGTTACGCAAAGGTTTGCGTTTTGTAAAGACCTGCACACGCGCAGATTCTATCCCATAACACGGTAACGTAAAGAAGTATACGTACAAACTCAAATCCCCTAATGGTGGTCACGATGGGGCTGAAGTCGGCGCGGCCACAAAACGCGCGACCACCGCGCCATCGTGCATGTAAAGTTGGCTTCGCCGCGTGAATTGAACATTTGATGTAACTTGGTACCACGTGATAGCGCTAGGTGAATAGCGACGTGAGCGGCGCGAGAAAAACGTATGCGCAACTCTGCTACACAAAGGTAGCATATACAGCAACTTATTCAGTTACTCTAACTTGCACTGACGAGCGCTGCCTCTCTTATCGCAGCAGCTACCTTAGGAGACCGTGCTCGATCCACAGAGCACCGACGTTGCCTCAACTGGAACGGCAACCACGCAGCGAACGAACCGCGCTGCCTTTCTTGGCAGGTCCAGCGTAAGGTCGCCATCATAAGCGCCACTTCAGATGACTCCGTGACTCGCCGCCAAGCTCTGGAGCGCGCAAAGACCACCGTTAACACCACCAACAAGCGAATACAGTGCGGTGGTCGAGAAGGCCCGCTCGTTTTGTGATGCTCTTACCGGCGGCAATCGAAGCAACTAGGCAGCCATCCTCCCAGCGCCCGTGAATGCACCAGCTCCCGCCGATGATGCTACACTTGTGAGGGCACCAAATCCCGGTAATGATGCTACGGCGCACTATATATCTGCGGCCATACGTGCTGTTCTTATCCTCGGCCCATGTATTGTGAGCCGCGGCTCAAGCCGCTAATGATGTCATCGCCATTCAGAATTAACTGGCCCTACTACGAGGTCACCGGACTTGCCATGCAGTGAGGAAAACCTTCTTATTGCCCGTGTCCAGACATCCGGCAAGGCCACGGTGCGCCTTACCGTTTACCTCCGGCCTTCTCAGCAGCCTTCTCGGCGCGTGGGCACTCGACGCGCGAAAAGAAGGAGACGAACAAAACATGGTACACTGGACGAGCGCATTTCGGTGTATCATGTTTTCTTTGTCATGGCCTTTTTAAGCTGTGTTTACCCAGCTAAGCGTGTAAACAGCACGCCCAAATCAAAGTATTTTTCCTTCGATCTCATCGTGAATCACTTATAGTATTCAGAAGACAGAAGGAAAGGAATGTTTGAGGGCTCGCTTGTTTGTGTGTATGCCTTTATTTCACGCAACCTTAATGAGCGCCCTGCAGTACACAATAAAACGAAGGGAGGTGTAAGGAAAGTTAACTGGGCTGTTTTAAGTGCATTGTAATAATTATATGTAAAGAAAGTAAAGTGAAAACAACTTCGGACCTTCGACCTCCAAAGGTCGCAGCTTCGGTCCCTGCATGCCAGTGGCAAGCTGTCTTTCCGTTCACTTTTTCCCCATGTATATCATAAATATCTCAATACACTTAAAACAGTACAATAAACGTTTTCTACGCCTCCATTCGCTTCATTATCTGCTGGTTTTCATTAAAATATAGTTTTCTAAAGAGACTCCCGGTATTGCGCGCACTATAGTGTGATATTCCGTGAAGAATAGCCTGCCCTTCTTAGCAGGCTGCAGGCGCACGTCCTGTGCGGCGGGCGTCTCCTTTTCAGCGCAAATGGTGACGCTCCTTTCGGCGCGCTCCTTTCGCAATGCCTTTGGCTGATCTACATTGAGAGTGTATGTGTTTTTACGTAGATTTTGTCCTCCCTCATTCTTCTCTTTCTTTACGTTTTATGTCTTTACTAACCTTTCCGAGGAGCATGGCGGCCTACCGAATACAGATCTCCTCGTTAACGTCCCCGCATTTCCTCACCATAGTTACCTCTTTTTCTCTGACTTGGGCGAACATTTTGCAGTGCCAGAAACATATCAAATACGAGTACACCAAACTTTAGGTGCAGTGAAATACGCAAGTTGATGCGCTACTGAGCTAGGCGAGGCGGGTCCAACTCTTGGGCGCGCTCCTAAGTGAACGACATGCAAAGCATCCATGCTTGTATACAGGTTCGAATAACTGTGCGTGGCGAAAATTGATCCAGAACCGCACTGCGCCACGCCTCATAAACGTACATATATGGTGGTTTAGCCATGCAAGCTTCAGATCATAATGCCTTTATTTTAATTCACGAAAACCGCACGCTGTAACAGTGCTTATCATCCTTCTTTGCACATTTTCTAGTTATTTCTTTCTGGCTTACGAAAGAGGGACTATATACTCGACGCTGCTTGTGGCAGTCTCGCTGCAAACGCCATTTTACAACATGTGTAAAAAAAATATTGCAACGTAGTTTATCTTTTAAGTAATATTCTTAGTGTATTGATAAGACTTCAGAATGTATTTATAATGCTGTCTTTGCAGTTACTTCAATAAAAAATGATGTAACATCAACGAAAAAAAAAGCAAAACAAAGAAGAGTGTTCTTTATAATTGCGCTGTCTGAATTCCGCGTTTCATACATACAAAAGTACGAAACCATTCACACTTATTAGACACCACCACTGAGTCCCGGGATTCTATTTACAAGCACGTCTTACACTAAAAGTGTTCAGCAGAATAGTTTAGCCAATCACAATGTGCGATGATTAGTGAAAGTGACTTAGCCATTGGAGAATGCACTTAAGAAATTGAAGTTTTGGGAATTCGATCGGTCCCTATAATTTGCAGCTGTGTTTCTCCTTACTATGGGAATTTTTTTTTGCCTCTTTGTTTACGTTAATGGCAAGTCGCCTTCGTGGAAAACAAGCTTTGTCTTTTTAAATCATGTACGACTTTCTTCGTGACTCTTTGAAAGACCTACGGTAGCGTACAGTCTTTCGCGCTTTCTATGCAAGCACAGGGAGGTACTCCGAAAAGAGACAACTCTGTGACAATGTAGTCAAAAAGGTGCCGGCAGCCCGGCGTCAGTCATCGTTTTTTTTTTTTTTTTTAAGGCGGCATGCAAAAAATGGGGTGTCAGGGCCGGTGTGAAAAGGGTGCGGTGGTGTCGTTCTGTTTTGTCACGTTGTGTTTTGTCAGTGGTTGTCAAGCTCTCTCTCACCTTGTCGGAAGCTAACTCTCGTTTGGTACCTTTCTTCCCCCTTTCTTGCCACTTACGCCCTCTCCAGCCTTCCATCTTGAGCGTGGCCGAGTCCGAGTCCGGGTCACAGGCGCGCGGTCGTTCCCCCCGCCGATGGTGGCGCCACAACGAAAGAACTCAACTGCAGCTCCGATCGAGCTCTACTTCCGGAAAACCCGGGCGGTTTCCCGGAAGAGGAAACAGAAAAAAAAGAACGGTATGCTTCCGGGTCACTAGAAAAAAATCTGCCTTTTTGTCCCCTTTTTGTTTTTCCCCTGATGATGCTGCCGAAAGACCAGGAGATCCCGTCCTTACGTTTTTTTTTTTTTCTTGGTTTGAGGTTTTCATGCGAGGAATAACGGCTTCGCTATCGGGTCACTGCTCGTATTTCCTTCTTATCGCGTTGAAGCTGACGCTTCCACTGGAAGAGGC